>CAMRHE010001248.1:135000-155305 GCA_947044405.1 Leptodactylus fallax
CTTCTCATGATGGTCAGGATAGACCAGTGAGAGTCAGGGGCTCTCTATTCTGGCCCATGATACCCATGAATCTCCCTGTAGTAGGTTTTTTTCTCAGGTTCCCATAGGCCACTCATTTCCACACAGCAGATGTTTATTACTGATCATAGAGGCCATGAATCTAGCAGAAGTGTCTCTCCATTTAGGCTCATAGAAACCATGAATTTCCCTTCAGGATCTTTTTATTCTGGATTATAATCCATTCACAGCGGCTCTTTGTTCTGGTTCATCGAGATCATGAAACTCCCTGCAGGGTCTCACTATTTTGTCTTATAGATGCAGTTCAATTTTCTGACTCATAGAACCCATGAATTTACCTGCAGCAGCTCTCTGTTCTGACTGATAGAGTCCATGAATTTACCTGTGGTAGCTCTCTGTTCTGACTGATAGAGTCTATGAATTTACCTGCAGCAGCTCTCTGTTCTGACTGATAGAATCCATGAATTTACCTGCGGCAGCTCTCTGTTCTGACTGATAGAGTCCATGAATTTACCTGCGGCAGCTCTCTGTTCTAACTCATAGAATCCATGAATTTACCTGCAGCAGCTCTCTGTTCTGACTCATAGAATCCATGAATTTACCTGCGGCAGCTCTCTGTTCTGACTGATAGAGTCCATGAATCTACCTGCGGCAGCTCTCTGTTCTGACTGATAGAGTCCATGAATTTACCTGCGGCAGCTCTCTGTTCTAACTCATAGAATCCATGAATTTACCTGCAGCAGCTCTCTGTTCTGACTCATAGAATCCATGAATTTACCTGCGGCAGCTCTCTGTTCTGACTGATAGGGTCCATGAATTTATCTGCGGCAGCTCTCTGTTCTGACTGATATAATCCATGAATTTACCTGCGGCAGCTCTCTGTTCTGACTGATAGAGTCCATGAATTTACCTGCGGCAGCTCTCTGTTCTGACTCATAGAATCCATGAATTTACCTGCGGCAGCTCTCTGTTCTGACTGATAGAGTCCATGAATTTATCTGCGGCAGCTCTCTGTTCTGACTGATAGAATCCATTAATTTACCTGCGGCAGCTCTCTGTTCTGACTGATAGAGTCCATGAATATACCTGCGGCAGCTCTCTGTTCTGACTGATAGAGTCCATGAATTTACCTGCAGCAGCTCTCTGTTCTGACTCATAGAACCCATGAATTTACCTGTGGTAGCTCTCTGTTCTGACTCATAGAACCCATGAATTTACCTGCGGCAGCTCTCTGTTCTGACTGATAGAGTCCATGAATTTACCTGCGGCAGCTCTCTGTTCTGACTCATAGAACCCATGAATTTACCTGTGGTAGCTCTCTGTTCTGACTCATAGAATCCATGAATTTACCTGCAGCAGCTCTCTGTTCTGACTCATAGAACCCATGAATTTACCTGCGGCAGCTCTCTGTTGTGACTCATAGAATCCATAAATTTACCTGTGGTAGCTCTTTGTTCTGACTGATAAAATCCTTCAATTTACCTGCAGCAGCTCTCTGTTCTGACTCATAGAATCCATTAATTTAACTGCAGCAGCTCTCTGTTCTGACTCATAGAATCCATGAATTTACCTGCAGCAGCTCTCTGTTCTGACTCATAGAACCCATGAATTTACATGCGACAGCTCTATGTTCTGAATGATAGAATCCATGAATTTACCTATGGCAGCTCTCTGTTCTGACTGATAGAATCCATGAATTTACCTGCGGCAGCTCTTTGTTCTGACTCATAGAACCCATGAATTTACCTGCAGCAGCTCTCTGTTCTGTCTGATAGAATCCATGAATTTACCTGCAGCAGCTCTCTGTTCTGACTGATAGAGTCCATGAATTTACCTGCAGCAGCTCTCTGTTCTGACTGATAGAATCCATGAATTTACCTGTGGCAGCTCTCTGTTCTGACTCATAGAATCCATGAATTTACCTGCAGCATCTCTCTGTTCTGACTCATAGAACCCATGAATTTACCTGCGGCAGCTCTCTGTTCTGACTCATAGAACCCATGAATTTACATGCGACAGCTCTCTGTTCTGACTCATAGAATCCATGAATTTACCTGCAGCAGCTCTCTGTTCTGACTCATAGAATCCATGAATTTACCTGCGGCAGCTCTCTGTTCTGACTGATAGAGTCCATGAATTTACCTGCGGCAGCTCTCTGTTCTGACTGATAGAATCCATGAATTTACCTGCGGCAGCTCTCTGTTCTGACTGATAGAGTCCATGAATTTACCTGCGGCAGCTCTCTGTTCTAACTCATAGAATCCATGAATTTACCTGCAGCAGCTCTCTGTTCTGACTGATAGAATCCATGAATTTACCTGCGGCAGCTCTCTGTTCTGACTGATAGAGTCCATGAATTTATCTGCGGCAGCTCTCTGTTCTGACTGATAGAATCCATGAATTTACCTGCGGCAGCTCTCTGTTCTGACTGATAGAGTCCATGAATTTACCTGCGGCAGCTCTCTGTTCTGACTGATAGGGTCCATGAATTTACCTGCGGTAGCTCTCTGTTCTGACTGATAGAATCCATGAATTTACCTGCGGCAGCTCTCTGTTCTAACTCATAGAATCCATGAATTTACCTGCAGCAGCTCTCTGTTCTGACTCATAGAATCCATGAATTTACCTGCAGCAGCTCTCTGTTCTGACTGATAGAGTCCATGAATTTACCTGCGGCAGCTCTCTGTTCTGACTCATAGAATCCATGAATTTACCTGCGGCAGCTCTCTGTTCTGACTGATAGAGTCCATGAATTTATCTGCGGCAGCTCTCTGTTCTGACTGATAGAATCCATGAATTTACCTGCGGCAGCTCTCTGTTCTGACTGATAGAGTCCATGAATTTATCTGCGGCAGCTCTGTGTTCTGACTGAAAGAATCCATGAATTTACCTGCAGCAGCTCTCTGTTCTGACTCATAGAATCCATGAATTTACCTGCGGCAGCTCTCTGTTCTGACTGATAGAATCCATGAATTTACCTGCGGCAGCTCTCTGTTCTAACTGATAGAGTCCATGAATTTATCTGCGGCAGCTCTGTGTTCTGACTGATAGAATCCATGAATTTATCTGCGGCAGCTCTCTGTTCTGACTGATAGAATCCATGAATTTACCTGCAGCAGCTCTCTGTTCTAACTCATAGAATCCATGAATTTACCTGCAGCAGCTCTCTGTTCTGACTCATAGAATCCATGAATTTACCTGCAGCAGCTCTCTGTTCTGACTGAAAGAATCCATGAATTTACCTGCAGCAGCTCTCTGTTCTGACTCATAGAATCCATGAATTTACCTGCGGCAGCTCTCTGTTCTGACTCATAGAATCCATGAATTTACCTGCGGCAGCTCTCTGTTCTGACTGATAGAGTCCATGAATTTATCTGCGGCAGCTCTCTGTTCTGACTGATAGAATCCATGAATTTACCTGTGGCAGCTCTCTGTTCTGACTGATAGAATCCATGAATTTACCTGCGACAGCTCTCTGTTCTGACTCATAGAACCCATGAATTTACATGCGACAGCTCTCTGTTCTGACTCATAGAACCCATGAATTTACATGCGACAGCTCTTTGTTCTGACTGATAAAATCCATGAATTTACCTGCGGCAGCTCTCTGTTCTGACTCATAAAATCCATGAATTTACCTGCAGCAGCTCTTTGTTCTGACTGATAAAATCCATGAATTTACCTGCGGCAGCTCTTTGTTCTGACTGATAGAATCCATGAATTTACCTGCGGCAGCTCTCTTTTCTGACTCATAGAATCCATGAATTTACCTGCAGCAGCTCTTTGTTCTGACTGATAAAATCCATGAATTTACCTGCGGCAGCTCTCTGTTCTGACTGATAGAATCCATGAATTTACATGCAACAGCTCTCTGTTCTGACTCATAGAATCAATGAATTTACCTGCAGCAGCTTTCTGTTCTGACTCATAGAACCCATGAATTTACATGCGACAGCTCTTTGTACTGACTGATAAAATCCATGAATTTACCTGCAGCAGCTCTCTGTTCTGATTCATAGAACCCATGAATTTACATGCGACAGCTCTTTGTACTGACTGATAAAATCCATGAATTTACCTGCGGCAGCTCTCTGTTCTGACTGATAGAATCCATGAATTTACCTGCGGCAGCTCTCTGTTCTAACTCATAGAATCCATGAATTTACCTGCAGCAGCTCTCTGTTCTGACTCATAGAATCCATGAATTTACCTGCAGCAGCTCTCTGTTCTGACTGATAGAGTCCATGAATTTACCTGCGGCAGCTCTCTGTTCTGACTGATAGAGTCCATGAATTTATCTGCGGCAGCTCTCTGTTCTGACTGATAGAATCCATGAATTTACCTGCGGCAGCTCTCTGTTCTGACTGATAGAATCCATGAATTTACCTGCGGCAGCTCTCTGTTCTGACTGATAGGGTCCATGAATTTACCTGCGGTAGCTCTCTGTTCTGACTGATAGAATCCATGAATTTACCTGCGGCAGCTCTCTGTTCTGACTGATAGAGTCCATGAATTTACCTGCGGCAGCTCTGTTCTAACTCATAGAATCCATGAATTTACCTGCAGCAGCTCTCTGTTCTGACTCATAGAATCCATGAATTTACCTGCAGCAGCTCTCTGTTCTGACTGATAGAGTCCATGAATTTACCTGCAGCAGCTCTCTGTTCTGACTCATAGAATCCATGAATTTACCTGCGGCAGCTCTCTGTTCTGACTGATAGAGTCCATGAATTTATCTGCGGCAGCTCTCTGTTCTGACTGATAGAATCCATGAATTTACCTGCGGCAGCTCTCTGTTCTGACTGATAGAGTCCATGAATTTATCTGCGGCAGCTCTGTGTTCTGACTGATAGAATCCATGAATTTACCTGCAGCAGCTCTCTGTTCTGACTCATAGAATCCATGAATTTACCTGCGGCAGCTCTCTGTTCTGACTGATAGAATCCATGAATTTACCTGCGGCAGCTCTCTGTTCTGACTGATAGAGTCCATGAATTTATCTGCGGCAGCTCTGTGTTCTGACTGATAGAATCCATGAATTTATCTGCGGCAGCTCTCTGTTCTGACTCATAGAATCCATGCATTTACCTGCAGCAGCTCTCTGTTCTGACTCATAGAACCCATGAATTTACCTGCAGCAGCTCTCTGTTCTGACTGATAGAATCCATGAATTTACCTGCAGCAGCTCTCTGTTCTAACTCATAGAATCCATGAATTTACCTGCAGCAGTTCTCTGTTCTGACTCATAGAATCCATGAATTTACCTGCAGCAGCTCTCTGTTCTGACTGATAGAGTCCATGAATTTACCTGCGGCAGCTCTCTGTTCTGACTCATAGAATCCATGAATTTACCTGCGGCAGCTCTCTGTTCTGACTGATAGAGTCCATGAATTTATCTGCGGCAGCTCTCTGTTCTGACTGATAGAATCCATGAATTTACCTGTGGCAGCTCTCTGTTCTGACTGATAGAATCCATGAATTTACCTGCGGCAGCTCTCTGTTCTGACTGATAGAGTCCATGAATTTACCTGCAGCAGCTCTCTGTTCTGACTCATAGAATCCATTAATTTACCTGCGGCAGCTCTCTGTTCTGACTGATAGAATCCATGAATTTACCTGCGGCAGCTCTCTGTTCTGACTGATAGAATCCATGAATTTACCTGCGATAGCTCTCTGTTCTGACTCATAGAACCCATGAATTTACATGCGACAGCTCTTTGTTCTGAATGATAAAATCCATGAATTTACCTGCGGCAGCTCTCTGTTCTGACTGATAAAATCCATGAATTTACCTGCAGCAGCTCTTTGTTCTGACTGATAGAGTCCATGAATTTACCTGCGGCAGCTCTCTGTTCTGACTGATAGAATCCATGAATTTACATGCAACAGCTCTCTGTTCTGACTCATAGAATCCATGAATTTACCTGCAGCAGCTTTCTGTTCTGACTCATAGAACCCATGAATTTACATGCGACAGCTCTTTGTTCTGACTGATAAAATCCATGAATTTACCTGCAGCAGCTCTCTGTTCTGACTCATAGAACCCATGAATTTACCTGCGGCAGCTCTCTGTTCTGACTCATAGAACCCATGAATTTACATGCAACAGCTCTCTGTTCTGACTCATAGAACCCATGAATTTACCTGCGGCAGCTCTCTGTTCTGACTCATAGAACCCATGAATTTACATGCAACAGCTCTCTGTTCTGACTCATAGAACCCATGAATTTACATGCGACAGCTCTTTGTTCTGACTGATAAAATCCATGAATTTACCTGCAGCAGCTCTCTGTTCTGACTCATAGAACCCATGAATTTACATGCAACAGCTCTCTGTTCTGACTCATAGAATCCATGAATTTACCTGCAGCAGCTCTCTGTTCTGACTGATAGAGTCCATGAATTTATCTGCGGCAGCTCTCTGTTCTGACTGATAGAATCCATGAATTTACCTGCGGCAGCTCTCTGTTCTGACTCATAGAACCCATGAATTTACATGCGACAGCTCTTTGTTCTGACTGATAAAATCCATGAATTTACCTGCAGCAGCTTTCTGTTCTGACTTATAGGAGTCATAAATTTCTTGCATCAATTTTCAGTTTTAGTGCATAGAAGGAGGTCCTGAGATAATAATATTAGTCCTTTAATAGTCCCACAGTGGGGAAATTCAGTGTGTTACAGCAGCAAAGATAAGATAAGATAAGCAGATACAAATACAAATACAACATGTACAGGAATGTTCCAAGGTGAGAGGCATTACATTAATAGCAGACAGACAGATAGGACGTAGCAGAGGGAGGGGGGGGGGATATAACAGGCAGAGAGATATTTCAGTTCTCTGTGTGTAATGATCTCCGCTTAGGTCGGTGTTGGTTGTACAGCCTAACCGCGGTGGGGAGGAAAGACTTCCGATAGCGCTCCTTCTCACACCTAGGGTGGAGCAGTCGGTCACTGACAGTACTGCCCAGCGCGATCACAGTCTCATGCATAGGATGGGACTTCTTCTTCTGCATGGAGCTCACCACGGACAGTATCCTTCTGTCACCCACCACCTGCACTGGGTCCAGGGGGCTCCTCAGGACAGAGCTGGCCCTTCTAATCAGCTTGTCAAGTTTATTTCTGTCCCTGGTTGATATACTGCTCCCCCAGCAGGCCACTCCAAAGAAGATGGCTGATGCCACTACCGAGTTGAAGAAAGTTCTAAGAAGTGCCCCCCAGATTCCAAAGGCTCTCAGTTTCCTAAGCAGGTAGAGCCTGCTGTGGCCCTTCCTGTACAGGGCCTCCATATGATCTGCCCAGTCCAGCTTATTATTAAGGAGCAGACCCAGGTACTTATAGGTGTTCACAATCTCGATGCCCGTCCCCAGGATGTCCACTGGTTTAGGAGGGCTTCTGCCTTTACGGAAGTCCACCACCATCTCCTTGGTCTTCCCCGCGTTAATCTTCAGGTGGTTCCGGTGGCACCAGTCCACAAAATCCTGGTTCAGTTCTCTGTACTCCCTGTCATCATCATCTGTGATGAGACCCACTATTGCAGAGTCGTCAGAATACTTCTGTAGGTAGCAGCTGGATGAGTTGCACCTAAAATCTGCAGTGTACAGTGTGAAGAGGAAAGGGGCGAGAACCGTACCCTGAGGTGCCCCCGTATTACAGATCACGGTACCTGACACACAGTCTCGGGCTCTTGTGAACCGAGAGCAAGGCAGGTGGTTTGGACTCCGCAACCAGAAATGAACGCACACGCGGTAGTTCAAGAAAAGAATATATATTTACTATAAGTTAATAAAGGCTATTTGAAGGTAAAATGACAGGGCTAAAGACAAGCAAAATATACAATATAGCATGAACAATTTCAAGGCAAATTCTGCAATGGTTTCTACTTTTACTCTGTCCACTTCTGCAGTATGGACACTGAATGAACAATATACTCAAAACTATCCCTAACTGACCCTGACATCACATTTGGGTGCACCCCCTTTTCCCCAGTGGTCCAGGTGGACCGCTTACAGTCCGTAGAAGCGCGCGGTGGGGCCCAAAGTCGTTCCTTTCTTTTATAGTGAAGTGTCCTCTCCTCACTGTTATCAGGATCTTGGGAGAAATGAAGTCCTCTTTAACAGGGAAACCCAATGAATGCAATATAATCCAACAGCAGATTCCACTCAGCACACTGACAGTCCTGCCGAATCCATACACTGAGCTGGGATGTAAGCCGGGATTTAGCAGGTGCTGTCCAGTACATCAACAGCACTGCGAGTCTCTATCTGTGGTATCCATATACACAGTCACAATGTCAGTCTCACTGATCAGCCACTGAGCACAGTTCCTTTCACGTGGACTCACTAGTCCTGTTGTCTCTTTACACTCTGTTTGTCTCTGGACCAAGATACAGCTTAGCTGTACAGAAAAATCTCCACACCAGTTCAATACAACACTTGCCAAGATGGCTGCTGCTCTCTGTCTCGTCACTTCCTGCTTCTCTGCTCACACTCTGTCTGCAGAACAGGCAGGCTGACATAAAAGGGGGGGGGGTCTCACTCCAGCATCATGTCACAATTACAATGGCTGCTGTCTTAAAGGAACAGAATCACAGAAATACATTCAACATTAACAGTTTATACAGACAAATGAAGCTTAGGACAACATTGGCTGTCTCTTACATATTCCCCCCCACTTTAAGATTGGCAGTCCCTGCCTATGACTGTATATCCAGAGGGTTGTACTTTTATGCACAGGGTGGTAGTATACCGATGTATGGCAGGACAAACAAACTCATCCTGCGCATACCGAACAGGGGGACTACCAGCATTTGGCCTAGTGGTCCGTCTGAGGACCGGTGGTATATTATGGGGTGCTGCAGCTATGGGCTGAGAAGGACCAGTGGATTCCGCACCAGAGGGGGCACAGGCCGGAGATACAGTAGTCACAGGTGGAACATCCCCAGGAGCAGGGATCGGCCAACAATCATCCTCCTCGTCGGAGGCTCATTCCGCACCTCCATTCTCTGACTGTGGGAGCTCATTCACATTGGCAGGCCCATCATGATTTGTCCCTTCAGAATGACACAGGCGCAACATATTTCGGTGAAGTACTCGAACACAATCAGTTCCTTCTTTCTGGACCTGGTACACTGGCCCATTCGCATACTTGCGGCCAACAACACGATACGGCAAAGCCTCCCATCGGCTTTCCAATTTCCCTTGGGGTTTCTTGACACGAACTAGCACCAGGTCGCCTGGTTGCAATGGTGCTTCTTGCACTGGGGTCTTATCAGGATGGGGATGTTCTTGCAGGCGCTGCCGCACCAATCGATGGATCGTCTCAAGTCTCTGCCGGTGCGCCCGCACCCAAGAGGTTGGATCCCTCGGAGGGAACCCATCCACATCATCCAACTGTAATTCTCCTATACTTCGCCCAGACTGCCCAAAGAGAAGTGTATAAGGAGAGTACCCCGTTGTAGAATGGACCTGATTGTTATAGGCCCACACCATTTCAGACAAGAACTGAGGCCACTGTAACTTCTTGTCTTCCTCCAGAGTCCGCAGCATCTGTAGCAGAGTTCTGTTGAATCTTTCACAGGCCCCATTTCCCTGAGGGTGGTATGGAGTCGTGTGCGACTTCTTTATCCCGTAGATACGTTGAACTTCTTTCATTACGTGTCCCTCAAAGCAGGCACCCTGGTCGGAGTGGATGCGTTTAGGGCACCCATATACTCGAATGAAATCTTGGCACAGAGCACGAGCTGCTGACTCAGCTGTCTGGTCCTTGGTGGCGGTTACCACCGCAAATTTGGTGAAGTGATCCACCATTACGAGGCAATACTGGTGTCCGCTATTGGATGGGCCCACCATTAGATAGTCTATCATGACGATTTCTAAAGGTTCCTGGGTCACGATGGTTTGCAGGGGAGCTCTCTGTTCTATTGCCTTATGGATCTCACAAGTTCGACAGCTGCGGCATACTTCTTCGACCATTTGACGAAGACCAGGGCAGTAAATCAGTCGCTGTAACCAACGAAAGGTCTTCTCATGACCAAAATGTCCATTCTTATTATGAGCCTCAACTGCCAACGAGCGAGCCAGTTCACTAGGCACCACAATTTGGTATCGAATGTCGATCTCAGAAGGTAAATAGACCTTTCGGCATAGCACTCCATTTTTCATCTCCAACTTTTCCCACTGACTCAGAACAGATAATATCTCACGTGTCAGTCGTTCTCTTTCCTCTCTACAGGGCTTCTGGCCTTTCTCAACACACTTGATCATCTGTGCCAGCCCCTCATGGGTCTGTTGTATCTGTGCCCATTCCTGTCGTGAGGGACCAAAGAAAGGAGCCGTTTCAGTCCCCTCCATCTCAAACTGATTAGCGGCGGCCAAGGCCTGTGAAAATCTGCTGAAGTCGGGCACCTCCACATGCTCCAACTCATGATCCACGTCTACTGTGGGGGTCTGGGCGGTTACCCTAGAAAGCCGGTCAGCATTCTGGTTCTCTGTCTTGGACCGATACTTAATGCGGTAATTGAACTTAGTCATTCGGGCTATCCACCTCTGCTCTAACGCCCCGAGCTTGGCATTTTCCAGGTGAGCTAGTGGGTTGTTGTCAGTCAGTACTAAAACTTCAGCACCGGTCAAATATTCAGAGAATTTCTCGGTCATGGCCCATACCAGTGCCAACAGCTCCAACTTAAATGAACTATAATTCTCGGGGTTTCTTTCAGAATCTCTCAAAGACCGGCTGCCGTACGCTATGACCCTCTCCTGGCCATCCTGAAGCTGGGAAAGCACTGCTCCAAGACCATACAGGCTTGCATCTGTATATAGCTGGAACGGCAAGTGGTAATCAGCATATGCCAAGATTGGGGCTGTTGTCAGTGCATCCTTTAATGCCTGGAAGGCTTGTTCCTGTTCAAGTCCCCACTTCACGGACCGGTTCTTTGGACCACCGGATGTGCCTCGTAGGAGAGCATTAAGTGGTGCTGCTACCTTGGCGAAATCCTTAATAAACCGTCGATAGTAACCGGCTACTCCAAGGAACGCCCTCACTTCTCGCAGGGTAGTCGGTATTGGCCAATCTTGAACAGCCGCTATCTTGTCTCTTGATGGTCTCACCCCTTCTCCTGATACGCGGTGGCCCAAGTAATCAATTTCAGATTGGAACAACCGACAGTTACTGGGTTTCAATTTGAGCCCATGTTCCCGCAATCTTCGAAATACTTGCCCCAACTGGTGGAGATGGTCTTCAAAGGTCGCAGAATACACTATAATGTCATCCAAGTAGATGAGAGTGAACTCAAAGTTGAAGTCACCGAGACATTTCTCCATCAACCGCTGAAACGTTCCGGGTGCATTTGTCAACCCGAAGGACATCCGGTTAAATTCGTATAGTCCCATGGGCAAGATGAATGCCGTCTTCTCCTTGTCTTTTGTGGCCATCGGCACCTGCCAATACCCACTAGCCAGATCTAGTGAGGAGAAGTACCGGGCTCTCCCCAGCGCTGAGAGGGACTCCTCAATCCGTGGCAAGGGGTAGGAATCTCGTACGGTGCAAGCGTTTAACTTCCGATAGTCTACGCAAAATCGGATGGACCCATCTTTTTTTCTTACTAACACCACAGGAGCCGCCCAGGGACTCTGGCTTTCTTGGATGATCCCACCCTGTAGCATCTTAGCTAACAGTTCTTTCACTTCCTGATACAACTGTGGAGGAATTTGTCGGTAGCGCTCTCTAATTGGAGGGGTGTCTCCTGTGGG
Source organism: Leptodactylus fallax (assembly GCA_947044405.1). Lineage (NCBI taxonomy): Eukaryota > Metazoa > Chordata > Amphibia > Anura > Leptodactylidae > Leptodactylus > Leptodactylus fallax. The sequence continues at coordinate 146,766 of CAMRHE010001248.1, forward strand.
AATCTCATGGTAGATCCCTGTGGTACATCCAAAATCTTCAGCATACCGTGAAAAGGCGGCTCGGTTCTCCCACAACAGTTCATCTACCTTCTGCACCCATTCCAGAGAACATGAACTTGCATCCATCTTCATCTGTTCTCGAATTGCACGGCCATTCCATTCAGAGGTGGGTTCCTCATCTTCTCCCATGGACACAGTTACGGTCCACTCATCCCTTTCAGTCGGCTTCAGCTGCATTGGAGTTACTTTCCTTACTTCCTCCGGAGTCACATAGATGTTAGCCAGCCGCCTCCCTGGGGTCAGGTCCACACTCTGGTCCTGAGTGTTTACACATCGAAGTGGTACTCTTCCATTGCGAACTATTGCCAAGGAACGGGCCACTAGCGGATCAACACCTCCTTCGGCTGCCTGCAGTGGTTCTACCAACACAGCTATGCCCTCTAGTTTCCGACAGGTGCCTACGGGCATAGACACTATTGTCTCCCGACTGGGTGGCAGTGTAACTTTTGTATGCAAAGGAACTGAAATTCGAGCCAGAGGACGCTGCGCATCCGAACTTTTCTGTAAGCCACATTTCCGGATCAGCCGCTGGAAAGCTGTTTGAGTAGGCCGATGGGTGGTGGTTTCTTTCCAATAACCGTGACCTTTCTTTTCAAAGAGGATCTGATCTAATTCTTTTAACACATTCATCCCCAAAATGACAGGGACCTTTACTTCATGTGACTCCTGTACCACCACAATGCCTTTCCTACCTAGATCTTGGCCACATACCCGGACATTCATCCAGGCCACTCCCACGACTGGAACTGGTAACTGGTTAGCTGCGACCACTCGTACGAATGTATGGGGATCATATTTCACATGTTGCTGGAAGTACCGTTCATAACAGTCTCTACTCAAGGTCGTTACTTGGGAACCCGTGTCAATCATCCCGGTAACCGGAATACCCTCCATTTCCACCTGTATAACAGGACTTGCAGCGATCAGGTCATCATTAGGGCATTCTCCCCACATAGTCTCCTTGTCAGTCTCCCCTACTACACGCCCTACAGCAGCAGGGGACTTCAGTTTAACGGCGGTCTCTCATAAGTTTGTCGCTGCTCTGGACATCTAGCAGCAACGTGGCCCATCCGTCCACACTCCCAGCAGCGTATCTCCCGTCGTTCTGGCCATCTGTTTGGGCCCCTTCGGTAAGCCCCTTCGATTTCTCCTGAGCACTGCATTAACTGATTTGGACCCCTTCGGTAGATCCTATCCTCATCCCTCCAGCGGGGTGGTGGGTGATTCTGACTTGCTGGGTGTGGATGGCTCACCCTTTCATCTCCAGTCTTCTGGAAGTCTGCAATTTTCATAGAATGCTCATCACAACGGGTGTGCAAGTGTTCCATTTGCTCTTGCAGTTTCTGCATTACTGTGAGAATTTCTTTAACCGTCCCCTTTTCTACTGTCTCTGAGCCAGAACTAGCCCCCTGTGACAAAGTAACTCCAACTGCGGTCTGCGGCCTCGGGACCATACTATTGGCAAGGGAGATGGCCTCTACCTGTACATCATGGAATTTAGCATCAGTCTCTCGTCGTATAAAATCCTGCATAGTCACAGTTAAACTGCCGTCACGTATCCCCAGGACAAACTGGTCACGGAGAGTCCGATCAGGGTTACAGAAGGCTGGCGAGCCCCCTCTTTCCTTCACTTGAATATCTCGGAGCAGTTCTTGTAGGGCATTTGCATATTGGGGAAGGCTTTCATTCTCCTGTTGTACCCTCTGGAAGAACCGAGCCTGCAGAGACCCCAGCAATGCAGTTTCTCCATAGATGGTTTCTAGAATCTGGACTACTTGCTCAAATGTCTGCCTTTGTTCAAATGGCCTCAATATCACCGTGGTCTTAGCATCCCCTTGTAATGTCAATATTGCTAGCTCTACTAGTACTTCTGGTGCGGTCTGGTACATTCGCTGTATCATTCGTATCTGTTCCACCCACATACTCACTGACATATTATTGCCATCAAATTTAGCTAACTGACTTATTATAGCCCCTGCTGGCATTCTTCCTCCAGCACCATTCTCCCGAACGGGTGCGTCACCGTCCATTCTGGTAAGCGGATCCTGCCGACTACGCCAATTTGTGAACCGAGAGCAAGGCAGGTGGTTTGGACTCCGCAACCAGAAATGAACGCACACGCGGTAGTTCAAGAAAAGAATATATATTTACTATAAGTTAATAAAGGCTATTTGAAGGTAAAATGACAGGGATAAAGACAAGCAAAATATACAATATAGCATGAACAATTTCAAGGCAAATTCTGCAATGGTTTCTACTTTTACTCTGTCCACTTCTGCAGTATGGACACTGAATGAACAATATACTCAAAACTATCCCTAACTGACCCTGACTTCACATTTGGGTGCACCCCCTTTTCCCCAGTGGTCCAGGTGGACCGCTTACAGTCCGTAGAAGCGCGCGGTGGGGCCCAAAGTCGGTCCTTTCTTTTATAGTGAAGCGTCCTCTCCTCACGGTTATCAGGATCTTGGGAGAAATGAAGTCCTCTTTAACAGACAGGGAAACCAACTGAATGCAATGTAATCCAACAGCAGATTCCACTCAGCACACTGACAGTCCTGCCGAATCCATACACTGAGTTGGGATGTAAGCCGGGGTTTAGCAGGTGCTGTCCAGTACATCAACAGCACTGCGAGTCTCTATCTGTGGTATCCATATACACAGTCACAATGTCAGTCTCACTGATCAGCCACTGAGCACAGTTCCTTTCACGTGGACTCACTAGTCCTGTTGTCTCTTTACACTCTGTTTGTCTCTGGACCAAGATACAGCTTAGCTGTACAGAAAAATCTCCACACCAGCTCAATACAACACTTGCCAAGATGGCTGCTGCTCTCTGTCTCGTCACTTCCTGCTTCTCTGCTCACACTCTGTCTGCAGAACAGGCAGGCTGACATAAAAGGGGGGGGGTCTCACTCCAGCATCATGTCACAATTACAATGGCTGCTGTCTTAAAGGAACAGAATCACAGAAATACATTCAACATTAACAGTTGTAGGGAACTGCCATTTCTACTAGTATATAATGTATCTGGCTTCTTTGCCCCTGCAGTTTGGCTTCAGAGACCCCAGGCATTTAGTGCAAGTTTTGTTTTGTAAATACAGTGAGTCAGACACATGTGAGGCAGAGCTGCTGGGGGGAGAGATGTGAGCAGAGCTGCTGAGACAGACATGTTATGTCTGGGGGAGTCTAAGAGCCACTTGTTCCTCTTTACTTCACAGTATATAGTTAGGTATGTGTTACCCCCTATATACTCACAGGACCTAGCTAGTAACCGTAGTTAGGGATCCATATATATATATATAGTTCAGGGCAGTGATAGGTTAGGCTTCCGAAGGCCAACTAGCTAGTTAGAGGCCCGGTGGCACTAGTAGTTTAGCTGGCAGGTTAAGGACTCAGTGTTAGGGTAGTCAGGCCTGCATCTACTGCCGTCACCGTCGCCCTGTTTGCTGCCTGTGAAGAATCTCACCATCATCATCATCATCTCCTGATCGGCTGTCTGTCATCTCCTGGAAGAATCCGAGGATCCACAGTCATCCACAGGGGCCCCTGCATCTCTTCTGTTGCCTGGAGGTATTGTGCACTGGACTCTTGCTATATATCTATATATATATACCCGGGTATATAACCTAAGACGGTTGAGGACTTGCTGGTTGTTGTAGTATTGCTGTGTTCTGAGTATATTGTATGTATGTATTATTACCCTGTTGATTCTTATAAAGCTACTGTTATAACCTTATGTGGTATCTGTATGTATTCTTCAGACTGTGAGATTAGTACAGTGATCCTTGTTAAGGCTACTAACTGTACTTCATGGGTAAGTCCCAGGAAGAGATCCTCCCTGTAATACAGAGGCTCTATCCTGGGTGGAGGCACTGATATATTTCATATATGTTCCCACTCTTCCCTTCAGCGAAGGCTTCAGGTCCCATTATACACACAGGTCAGCGCCAGAGTCTGTTGCGGGAGGGATAATACTCATACCCCCCCCCCAAATAGGGCTACACAGTTTATACAGACAAATGAAGCTTAGGACAACATTGGCTGTCTCTTACACTCTCACGTATTGAGGTCGATTTGTGAGGTAGTCTAGGATCCTGTTGGAGAGGTGGTGGTCCACTGCAGCAAGGCCCAGCTTGTCTCTCAGTAACCTGGGCTGTATGGTGTTAAAAGCACTGGAGAAATCAAAGAACATTATTCTCACCGTGTTCCCTGGTTTTTCCAGGTGGGGGACACTCTACAGTTTCCTTTAAGATGATATAGTCCTTCTAACTCTATTAGACCTCTAATAATAAGCAGCCATATCCGCTTCATATTTTAAACTCCAGTCACACACAAAGCTGCATCCTTAAACATGAACTGTCACCTCTTGTGATTGCACCCTAAGGTCATCATTGTATTCCAATGTTACCCAATATTGCACACAGATGTGACACGTGAAGTGCTGCACAAGGTGGAGACACAAGCAGGTACATGATGTGCTCCGGCGGCCGCTCTGCTTACATTTCCTTGTATTTATTCCACTCGTGGTAACAGAAAGCAATCCCTTAATACGCCCATCAGGATCTGTAGAAAGCTGGATGCCCATGTAACCTACGTACAATATGTTTTATTTTACCATTTAACATTTTCTCTACTTCTCCTATAGTATTCTATGTTCTGGATCTGCAGCTTTCTGACTGTGAATAGAATGCCAGAGTTGTTAAGACTGACACAGAATAACAGTACAGTTCTGAATGCCATTGCACAATCACCTGCTATGCAGGGTCTGGGGTGACATCTCTTCAGACATTTCTATAAAGCTTCATGTTTTAAAACCATTGGTGTTCGTGTCCTGTTATGTGAAGTCTGTCTGCTTCTGGGAAAGCTGGGTGTCAATATGATAACCTCACAGGGATTGACACTCAGCTCTTTTTACAAGCCTGTCTGGCACACCTGGCTAATCTAAGTTTGCCATTTAAAAGTCTGGGAAAGCTGGGTGACTCCAGATGTGTTATTTGGCCATACTGGGCAGTTTTTATTGGCTGTGTGACCCCTGAGGGCAGGGACTTTCTCCTTTAACATTTTATTGTCGGGGTTTGGATTTACTTTTTTCAGGAATTTATCAATAAATAAAAATATCCAGACGGAATCCATGTCTAGTGATAGGTACACGGGTAAGTAGGTGCCCCCTGCCTCATATAGGGCTATCCACTATACAACCGTATATACTGTATGACCATCCAGATTCCTAAAGAGCACTGCTATATAGTGATACTGGCACTGGATGTGTTTGCTCTGGGTATGGCGGTATTATTTATACATTGTGGTTACTTTAGCAGTGTAGGATGGCGGTGTTCAGGTATAGCGGTGTTAGATATCACATGGTATGGCTCCGGTAATGATCTGTGATCACTTTTATTTTTGGGGGGTTGTTGAAGGAGGGGTTGGGAGGATATTATCAATACATGCAAAGCAAAGCTCCAGCCTCTCCATGTTGGGGTCCCCGGGTTGTCGGGTGCTCTTGTGCCTCTCTGTGGTTGTGGATATGGAGGGATATTCCTCTCTGCCGCTATCATTCTGTGTGATAAAGAGGTATTTAGGATATTTCTCTGTCCTGCTGATAGAGACCCAGTGAACAGTCACTAACAAAGGGGTCCTGATAACACCGCCAGCCCCTCATAGTTAAAAAACAGGAGGATCCAGCTTTATATCCACATCTATAAAACAGTGGCATAGTCAGGGCCGTAACTAGCAAAGTCTACCCCCACATGATATAGCACCCCCTTTCCTGGCCTCCATACAGTATAACTCCCATTTACTGATGCCCACATGGTATACAGCCGCCAATATCAGCATCCACACAGTATAAGGTCCCACTTCCTTTACTGGTCTCCACACAGTATAAAACCCCATTTTTTGCCCCCTTTCACACTGTATATTGACTCTTTATTGGCCCCCATACAGTATAATGTCCCATAGCAGCCACTTCACAGCATAATATCCCATAGCAGTCCCTCCACACAGTATTATGTCCCATAGCAGCCCCTCCACACAGTATAATGTCATCTAGCGGACCCTCCACACAGTATAATGTCCCATAGTGGCCCCTACACACAGTATAATGTTCCATAGTGGCCCCTACACACAGTATAATATCCCATAGTGGCCCCTACACACAGTATAATATTCCATAGTGGCCCCTACACACAGTATAATGTCCCATAGTGGCCCCTCCATACAGTATAATGCCCCATAGTGGCCCCTACACACAGTATAATATTCCATGGTGGCCCCTCCATACAGTATAATGCCCCATAGTGGCGCCTACACACAGTATAATATTCCATAGTGGCCCCTACACAAAGTATAATATTCCATAGTGACCCCTCCATACAGTATAATGCCCCATAGTGGCCCCTACACACAGTATAATATTCCATAGTGGCCCCTCCATACAGTATAATGTCCCATAGTGGCTCCTCCACACAGTATAATGTCCCATAGTGGCTCCTCCATACAGTATAATGTCCCATAGTGGCCCCTGCACACAGTATAATGTCACATAGTGGCCCCTCCACACAGTAAAATATTCCATAGTGACCCCTCCATACAGTATAATGTCCCATAGTGGCCCCTCCACACAGTATAATATTCCATAGTGGCCCCTACACACAATATAATGTCCCATAGTGGCCCCTTCATACAGTATAATGCCCCATAGTGGCCCCTACACACAGTATAATATTCCATAGCGGCCCCTCCATACAGTATAATGCCCCATAGTGGCCCCTACACACAGTATAATATTCCATAGTGGCCCCTCCACACAGTATAATGTCCCATAGTGGCCCCTCCATACAGTATAATGCCCCATAGTGGCCCCTACACACAGTATAATATTCCATAGTGGCCCCTCCATACAGTATAATGTCCCATAGTGGCTCCCTCCACACAGTATAATGTCCCATAGTGGCCCCTCCACACAGTATAATATTCCATAGTGGCCCCTCCATACAGTATAATGTCCCATAGTGGCCCCTACACACAGTATAATATTCCATAGTTGCCCCTCCATACAATATAATGTCCCATAGTGGCCCCTCCACACAGTATAATATTCCATAGTGGCCCCTCCATACAGTATAATGTCCCATAGTGGCTCCTCCACACAGTATAATGTCCCATAGTGGCTCCTCCACACAGTATAATGTCCCATAGTGGTCCCTCCACACAGTATAATGTCCCATAGTGGCCCCTCCACACAGTATAATGTCCCATAGTGACCCCTCCACACAGTATAATGTCCCATAGTGGCCCCTCCACACAGTATAATGTCCCATAGTGGCCCCTCCACACAGTATAATGTCCCATAGTGACCCCTCCACACAGTATAATGTCCCATAGCAGCCTCCACACAGTATAATGTCCCACAGTGGCCCCATCCACACAGTATAATGTCCCATAGTGGCCCCTCCACACAGTATAATGTCCCATAGTGGCCCCTCCACACAGTATAATGTCCCATAGTGACCCCTCCACACAGTATAATGTCCCATAGCAGCCTCCACACAGTATAATGTCCCATAGTGGCCCCTCCACACAGTATAATGTCCCATAGTGGCTCCTCCACACAGTATAATATTCCATAGTGGCCCCTACACAAAGTATAATATTCCATAGTGACCCCTCCATACAGTATAATGCCCCATAGTGGCCCCTACACACAGTATAATATTCCATAGTGGCCCCTCCATACAGTATAATGTCCCATAGTGGCTCCTCCACACAGTATAATGTCCCATAGTGGCTCCTCCATACAGTATAATGTCCCATAGTGGCCCCTGCACACAGTATAATGTCACATAGTGGCCCCTCCACACAGTATAATATTCCATAGTGACCCCTCCATACAGTATAATGTCCCATAGTGGCCCCTCCACACAGTATAATATTCCATAGTGGCCCCTACACACAATATAATGTCCCATAGTGGCCCCTCCATACAGTATAATGCCCCATAGTGGCCCCTACACACAGTATAATATTCCATAGTGGCCACTCCATACAGTATAATGCCCCATAGTGGCCCCTACACACAGTATAATATTCCATAGTGGCCCCTCCACACAGTATAATGTCCCATAGTGGCCCCTCCATACAGTATAATGCCCCATAGTGGCCCCTACACACAGTATAATATTCCATAGTGGCCCCTCCATACAGTATAATGTCCCATAGTGGCTCCTCCACACAGTATAATGTCCCATAGTGGCTCCTCCACACAGTATAATATTCCATAGTGGCCCCTCCATACAGTATAATGTCCCATAGTGGCCCCTACACACAGTATAATATTCCATAGTGGCCCCTCCATACAGTATAATGTCCCATAGTGGCCCCTCCACACAGTATAATATTTCATAGTGGCCCCTCCATACAGTATAATGTCCCATAGTGGCTCCTCCACACAGTATAATGTCCCATAGTGGCTCCTCCAC
>CAMRHE010001249.1:0-154444 GCA_947044405.1 Leptodactylus fallax
CACAGTATTAGATGATTCAGTGTCCCCATACAGTATTAGATGCTTCAGTGTCCCCCACACAGTATTAGATGCTTCAGTGTCCACCCCCACACACAGTATTAGATGCTTCAGTGTCCCCATACAGTATTAGATGCTTCAGTGTCCCCCCCATACAGTATTAGATGCTTCAGTGTCCCCCATACAGTATTAGATGCTTCAGTGTCCCCCCCATACAGTATTAGATGCTTCAGTGTCTCCCCCATACAGTATTAGATGCTTCAGTGTCCCCCATACAGTATTAGATGCTTCGGTGTCCCCCATACAGTATTAGATGCTTCAGTGTCCCCCCATACAGTATTAGATGCTTCAGTGTCCCCCACACAGTATTAGATGCTTCAGTGTCCCCCATACAGTATTAGATGCTTCAGTGTCCCCCATACAGTATTAGATGCTTCGGTGTCCCCCCATACAGTATTAGATGCTTCAGTGTCCCCCCATACAGTATTAGATGCTTCAGTGTCCCCCCCATACAGTATTAGATGCTTCAGTGTCCCCCCCATACAGTATTAGATGCTTCAGTGTCCCCCATACAGTATTAGATGCTTCAGTGTCCCCCACACAGTATTAGATGCTTCAGTGTCCCCCATACAGTATTAGATGCTTCAGTGTCCCCCATACAGTATTAGATGCTTCGGTGTCCCCCCCCATACAGTATTAGATGCTTCAGTGTCCCCCCCATACAGTATTAGATGCTTCAGTGTCCCCCATACAGTATTAGATGCTTCAGTGTCCCCCACACAGTATTAGATGCTTCAGTGTCCCCCATACAGTATTAGATGCTTCAGTGTCCCCCATACAGTATTAGATGCTTCAGTGTCCCCCACACAGTATTAGATGCTTCAGTGTCCCCCATACAGTATTAGATGCTTCAGTGTCCCCCACACAGTATTAGATGCTTCAGTGTCCCCCCATACAGTATTAGATGCTTCAGTGTCCCCCCATACAGTATTAGATGCTTCAGTGTCCCCCCCATACAGTATTAGATGCTTCAGTGTCCCCCCCATACAGTATTAGATGCTTCAGTGTCCCCCCCATACAGTATTAGATGCTTCAGTGTCCCCCCCATACAGTATTAGATGCTTCAGTGTCCCCCATACAGTATTAGATGCTTCAGTGTCCCCCCCATACAGTATTAGATGCTTCAGTGTCCCCCCCCATACAGTATTAGATGCTTCAGTGTCCCCCCACACAGTATTAGATGCTTCAGTGTCCCCCCATACAGTATTAGATGCTTCAGTGTCCCCCCCATACAGTATTAGATGCTTCAGTGTCCCCGATACAGTATTAGATGCTTCAGTGTCCCCCTCCATACAGTATTAGATGCTTCAGTGTCCCCCACACAGTATTAGATGCTTCAGTGTCCCCCCCCACACAGTATTAGATGATTCAGTGTCCCCCCCCCACACAGTATTAGATGCTCTGTGTCCCCATACAGTATTAGACGCTTCAGTGTCCCCCATACAGTATTAGATGCTTCAGTGTCCCCCCCATACAGTATTAGATGCTTCAGTGTCCCCCCCCCCCCCCATACAGTATTAGATGCTTCAGTGTCCCCCCCATACAGTATTAGATGCTTCAGTGTCCCCCCCATACAGTATTAGATGCTTCAGTGTCCCCCCATACAGTATTAGATGCTTCAGTGTCCCCCCATACAGTATTAGATGCTTCAGTGTCCCCCCATACAGTATTAGATGCTTCAGTGTCCCCCACACAGTATTAGATGCTTCAGTGTCCCCCCCCCACACAGTATTAGATGATTCAGTGTCCCCCCATACAGTATTAGATGCTTCAGTGTCCCCCCCACACAGTATTAGATGCTTCAGTGTCCCCCCCCACACAGTATTAGATGCTTCAGTGTCCCCCCATACAGTATTAGATGCTTCAGTGTCCCCCCCATACAGTATTAGATGCTTCAGTGTCCCCCCATACAGTATTAGATGCTTCAGTGTCCCCCCCATACAGTATTAGATGCTTCAGTGTCCCCCCCATACAGTATTAGATGCTTCAGTGTCCCCCATACAGTATTAGATGCTTCAGTGTCCCCCATACAGTATTAGATGCTTCAGTGTCCCCCCATACAGTATTAGATGCTTCAGTGTCCCCCATACAGTATTAGATGCTTCAGTGTCCCCCCCATACAGTATTAGATGCTTCAGTGTCCCCCCCATACAGTATTAGATGCTTCAGTGTCCCCCCCATACAGTATTAGATGCTTCAGTGTCCCCCCCCCATACAGTATTAGATGCTTCAGTGTCCCCCCCATACAGTATTAGATGCTTCAGTGTCCCCCCCATACAGTATTAGATGCTTCAGTGTCCCCCCCATACAGTATTAGATGCTTCAGTGTCCCCCCCATACAGTATTAGATGCTTCAGTGTCCCCCCATACAGTATTAGATGCTTCAGTGTCCCCCCCATACAGTATTAGATGCTTCAGTGTCCCCCATACAGTATTAGATGCTTCAGTGTCCCCCACACAGTATTAGATGCTTCAGTGTCCCCCCCCATACAGTATTAGATGCTTCAGTGTCCCCCATACAGTATTAGATGCTTCGGTGTCCCCCATACAGTATTAGATGCTTCAGTGTCCCCCCCATACAGTATTAGATGCTTCAGTGTCCCCCCCCATACAGTATTAGATGCTTCAGTGTCCCCCCCCATACAGTATTAGATGCTTCAGTGTCCCCCCCATACAGTATTAGATGCTTCAGTGTCCCCCCCATACAGTATTAGATGCTTCAGTGTCCCCCCCATACAGTATTAGATGCTTCAGTGTCCCCCATACAGTATTAGATGCTTCAGTGTCCCCCCCATACAGTATTAGATGGTTCAGTGTCCCCCCATACAGTATTAGATGCTTCAGTGTCCCCCATACAGTATTAGATGATTCAGTGTCCCCCTCACAGTATTAGATGCTTCAGTGTCCCCCCCATACAGTATTAGATGCTTCAGTGTCCCCATACAGTATTAGATGCTTCAGTGTCCCCATACAGTATTAGATGATTCAGTGTCCCCCTCACAGTATTAGATGGTTCAGTGTCCCCCCCATACAGTATTAGATGCTTCAGTGTCCCCCCCATACAGTATTAGATGCTTCAGTGTCCCCCCCCCCCATACAGTATTAGATGCTTCAGTGTCCCCCCCATACAGTATTAGATGCTTCAGTGTCCCCCCCCCCCACACAGTATTAGATGCTTCGGTGTCCCCCCCATACAGTATTAGATGCTTCGGTGTCCCCCCCATACAGTATTAGATGCTTCGGTGTCCCCCCCATACAGTATTAGATGCTTCGGTGTCCCCCCCCATACAGTATTAGATGCTTCAGTGTCCCCCCCATACAGTATTAGATGCTTCAGTGTCCCCCCCATACAGTATTAGATGCTTCAGTGTCCCCCCCATACAATATTAGATACTTCGGTGTCCCCCATACAGTATTAGATGCTTCAGTGTCCCCCCCATACAGTATTAGATGCTTCAGTGTCCCCCACACAGTATTAGATGCTTCAGTGTCTCCCATACAGTATTAGATGCTTCAGTGTCCCCCATACAGTATTAGATGCTTCAGTGTCCCCCCCATACAGTATTCGATGCTTCAGTGTCCCCCCCATACAGTATTAGATGCTTCAGTGTCCCCCACACAGTATTAGATGCTTCAGTGTCCCCCCCCCCACACAGTATTAGATGATTCAGTGTCCCCCATACAGTATTAGATGCTTCAGTGTCCCCCATACAGTATTAGATGCTTCAGTGTCCCCCCCATACAGTATTAGATGCTTCAGTGTCCCCCCCATACAGTATTAGATGCTTCAGTGTCCCCCATACAGTATTAGATGCTTCAGTGTCCCCCCCATACAGTATTAGATGCTTCAGTGTCCCCCCCATACAGTATTAGATGCTTGTGTCCCCCCCATACAGTATTAGATGCTTCAGTGTCCCCCCCATACAGTATTAGATGCTTCAGTGTCCCCCCATACAGTATTAGATGCTTCAGTGTCCCCCATACAGTATTAGATGCTTCAGTGTCCCCCATACAGTATTAGATGCTTCAGTGTCCCCCACACAGTATTAGATGCTTCAGTGTCCCCCCCCCACACAGTATTAGATGATTCAGTGTCCCCCCATACAGTATTAGATGCTTCAGTGTCCCCCACACAGTATTAGATGCTTCAGTGTCCCCCCCACACAGTATTAGATGCTTCAGTGTCCCCATACAGTATTAGATGCTTCAGTGTCCCCCCCATACAGTATTAGATGCTTCAGTGTCCCCCATACAGTATTAGATGCTTCAGTGTCCCCCCCATACAGTATTAGATGCTTCAGTGTCCCCCCCATACAGTATTAGATGCTTCAGTGTCCCCCATACAGTATTAGATGCTTCAGTGTCCCCCATACAGTATTAGATGCTTCAGTGTCCCCCCCATACAGTATTAGATGCTTCAGTGTCCCCCCACACAGTATTAGATGCTTCAGTGTCCCCCCATACAGTATTAGATGCTTCAGTGTCCCCCCATACAGTATTAGATGCTTCAGTGTCCCCCCCATACAGTATTAGATGCTTCGGTGTCCCCCCCATACAGTATTAGATGCTTCAGTGTCCCCCATACAGTATTAGATGCTTCAGTGTCCCCCCCATACAGTATTAGATGCTTCAGTGTCCCCCATACAGTATTAGATGCTTCAGTGTCCCCCCATACAGTATTAGATGCTTCGGTGTCCCCCCATACAGTATTAGATGCTTCAGTGTCCCCCCCATACAGTATTAGATGCTTCAGTGTCCCCCCCCATACAGTATTAGATGCTTCAGTGTCCCCCCCATACAGTATTAGATGGTTCAGTGTCCCCCCCATACAGTATTAGATGCTTCAGTGTCCCCCCCATACAGTATTAGATGCTTCAGTGTCCCCCCATACAGTATTAGATGCTTCAGTGTCCCCCCCATACAGTATTAGATGCTTCAGTGTCCCCCATACAGTATTAGATGCTTCAGTGTCCCCCCCCCACAGTATTAGATGCTTCAGTGTCCCCCCCATACAGTATTAGATGCTTCAGTGTCCCCCCCCCCCCATACAGTATTAGATGCTTCGGTGTCCCCCCCATACAGTATTAGATGCTTCAGTGTCCCCCCCATACAGTATTAGATGCTTCGGTGTCCCCCCCATACAGTATTAGATGCTTCGGTGTCCCCCCCATACAGTATTAGATGCTTCAGTGTCCCCCCCATACAGTATTAGATGCTTCAGTGTCCCCCCCATACAGTATTAGATGCTTCAGTGTCCCCCCCATACAGTATTAGATGCTTCAGTGTCCCCCCCATACAGTATTAGATGCTTCAGTGTCCCCCCCATACAGTATTAGATGCTTCAGTGTCCCCCCCATACAGTATTAGATGCTTCAGTGTCCCCCCCATACAGTATTAGATGCTTCAGTGTCCCCCCATACAGTATTAGATGCTTCAGTGTCCCCCCCATACAGTATTAGATGCTTCAGTGTCCCCCCCATACAGTATTAGATGCTTCAGTGTCCCCCCCCATACAGTATTAGATGCTTCAGTGTCCCCCCCCCACACAGTATTAGATGCTTCAGTGTCCCCCCCCCATACAGTATTAGATGCTTCAGTGTCCCCCCATACAGTATTAGATGCTTCAGTGTCCCCCCCATACAGTATTAGATGCTTCAGTGTCCCCCCCCATACAGTATTAGATGCTTCAGTGTCCCCCCCATACAGTATTAGATGCTTCAGTGTCCCCCATACAGTATTAGATGCTTCAGTGTCCCCCCCCATACAGTATTAGATGCTTCAGTGTCCCCCCCATACAGTATTAGATGCTTCAGTGTCCCCCCCATACAGTATTAGATGCTTCAGTGTCCCCCCCATACAGTATTAGATGCTTCAGTGTCCCCCCATACAGTATTAGATGCTTCAGTGTCCCCCCATACAGTATTAGATGCTTCAGTGTCCCCCATACAGTATTAGATGCTTCAGTGTCCCCCACACAGTATTAGATGCTTCAGTGTCCCCCCCCACACAGTATTAGATGATTCAGTGTCCCCATACAGTATTAGATGCTTCAGTGTCCCCCCACACAGTATTAGATGCTTCAGTGTCCCCCCCCACACAGTATTAGATGCTTCAGTGTCCCCCCCATACAGTATTAGATGCTTCAGTGTCCCCCCATACAGTATTAGATGCTTCAGTGTCCCCCCATACAGTATTAGATGCTTCAGTGTCCCCCCCATACAGTATTAGATGCTTCAGTGTCCCCCCCATACAGTATTAGATGCTTCAGTGTCCCCCCACACAGTATTAGATGCTTCAGTGTCCCCCCATACAGTATTAGATGCTTCGGTGTCCCCCATACAGTATTAGATGCTTCAGTGTCCCCCCCATACAGTATTAGATGCTTCAGTGTCCCCCCCCATACAGTATTAGATGCTTCAGTGTCCCCCCCCATACAGTATTAGATGCTTCAGTGTCCCCCCCCATACAGTATTAGATGCTTCAGTGTCCCCCATACAGTATTAGATGCTTCAGTGTCCCCCCCATACAGTATTAGATGCTTCAGTGTCCCCCATACAGTATTAGATGCTTCAGTGTCCCCCCCATACAGTATTAGATGCTTCAGTGTCCCCCCCATACAGTATTAGATGCTTCAGTGTCCCCCATACAGTATTAGATGCTTCAGTGTCCCCCATACAGTATTAGATGCTTCGGTGTCCCCCATACAGTATTAGATGCTTCAGTGTCCCCCCCATACAGTATTAGATGCTTCAGTGTCCCCCCATACAGTATTAGATGCTTCAGTGTCCCCCCCATACAGTATTAGATGCTTCAGTGTCCCCCCACACAGTAGTTTATGTTACTTACCTTGTCCCATGAAGATCTGCAGTCCCACGAAGCGCCGCCTCCTCCTTCTTCTTCTGTTCACAGGCGCTGATGAATGACATCATCGCGCCTGCGTCGGGGCAGAGGTCACACTCTGCAGTCAGTGTAGGCCGCGGACCGCGGCCTACAGTGCCATAGTTTCGCCATCACAGCCTTAGTCAGTCCTGATCCCAGACGAGCCCCCAAACCTCATCAGCCTAAGAATATCAAGTCAGAAATCTTTGAGCCTGATAGATTGTCAGCTCCTGGGGTCAGGGATGATAGGGGTGATACATGGTGTGTGATATAGGGAGATTAGATTGTCAGCTCCTGGGGTCAGGGATGATGGGAGTGATACATGGTGTGTGATATAGGGAGATTAGATTGTCAGCTCCTGGGGTCAGGGATGATAGGGGTGATACATGGTGTGTGATATAGGGAGATTAGATTGTCAGCTCCTGGGGTCAGGATGATGGGAGTGATACATGGTGTGTGATATAGGGAGATTAGATTGTCAGCTCCTGGGGTCAGGGATGATGGGGGTGATACATGGTGTGTGATATAGGGAGATTAGATTGTCAGCTCCTGGGGTCAGGGATGATGGGAGTGATACATTGTGTGTGATATAGAGAGATTAGATTGTCAGCTCCTGGGGTCAGGGATGATGGGAGTGATACATGGTGTGTGATATAGAGATTAGATTGTCAGCTCCTGGGGTCAGGGATGATGGGAGTGATACATGGTGTGTGATATAGAGAGATTAGATTGTCAGCTCCTGGGGTCAGGGATGATGGGAGTGATACATGGTGTGTGATATAGGGAGATTAGATTGTCAGCTCCTGGGGTCAGGGATGATGGGAGTGATACATGGTGTGTGATATAGAGAGATTAGATTGTCAGCTCCTGGGGTCAGGGATGATGGGAGTGATACATGGTGTGTGTTATATAGGGAGATTAGATTGTCAGCTCCTGGGGACAGGGATGATGGGAGTGATACATGGTGTGTGATATAGGGAGATTAGATTGTCAGCTCCTGGGGTCAGGGATGATGGGAGTGATACATTGTGTGTGATATAGAGAGATTAGATTGTCAGCTCCTGGGGTCAGGGATGATGGGAGTGATACATGGTGTGTGATATAGGGAGATTAGATTGTCAGCTCCTGGGGTCAGGGATGATGGGAGTGATACATTGTGTGTGATATAGGGAGATTAGATTGTCAGCTCCTGGGGTCAGGGATGATGGGAGTGATACATGGTGTGTGATATAGGGAGATTAGATTGTCAGCTCCTGGGGTCAGGGATGATGGGAGTGATACATGGTGTGTGATATAGGGAGATTAGATTGTCAGCTCCTGGGGTCAGGGATGATGGGAGTGATACATTGTGTGTGATATAGGGAGATTAGATTGTCAGCTCCTGGGGTCAGGGATGATGGGAGTGATACATTGTGTGTGATATAGGGAGATTAGATTGTCAGCTCCTGGGGTCAGGGATGATGGGAGTGATACATGGTGTGTGATATAGAGAGATTAGATTGTCAGCTCCTGGGGTCAGGGATGATGGGAGTGATACATGGTGTGTGATATAGAGAGATTAGATTGTCAGCTCCTGGGGTCAGGGATGATGGGAGTGATACATGGTGTTTGATATAGGGAGATTAGATTGTCAGCTCCTGGGGTCAGGGATGATGGGGGTGATACATGGTGTGTGATATAGGGAGATTAGATTGTCGGCTCCTGGGGTCAGGGATGATGGGAGTGATACATTGTATGTGATATGAGAGATTAGATTGTCAGCTCCTGGGGTCAGGGATGATGGGGGTGATACATGGTGTGTGATATAGGGAGATTAGATTGTCGGCTCCTGGGGTCAGGGATGATGGGAGTGATACATTGTATGTGATATAGAGATTAGATTGTCAGCTCCTGGGGTCGGGGATGATGGGGGTGATACATGGTGTGTGATATAGGGAGATTAGATTGTCAACTCCTGGGGTCAGGATGATGGGAGTGATACATGGTGTGTGATATAGGGAGATTAGATTGTCGGCTCCTGGGGTCAGGGATGATGGGAGTGATACATGGTGTGTGATATAGGGAGATTAGATTGTCAGCTCCTGGGGTTAGGATGATGGGGGTGATACATGGTGTGTGATATAGGGAGATTAGATTGTCAGCTCCTGGGGTCAGGACGATGGGGGTGATACATGGTGTGTGATATAGGGAGATTAGATTGTCAGCTCCTGGGGTCAGGGATGATGGGAGTGATACATTGTGTGTGATATAGAGAGATTAGATTGTCGGCTCCTGGGGTCAGGGATGATGGGAGTGATACATGGTGTGTGATATAGGGAGATTAGATTGTCAGCTCCTGGGGTCAGGATGATGGGGGTGATACATGGTGTGTGATATAGGGAGATTAGATTGTCAGCTCCTGGGGTCAGGATGATGGGGGTGATACATGGTGTGTGATATAGGGAGATTAGATTGTCAGCTCCTGGGGTCAGGATGATGGGGGTGATACACTGGCTACACCTCCTAATGAATAAACATGATGCAGGGACAGTCCAGCACAGCAGCTTTATTGAGTACACGGTACAGGGTAGAATGAGTGACATGCCTGGACGCTCACATCACAGGGATATCTGTAGTGCACACTCGGGGGGTATAACACAGGTACGGGGAAGCAGCGTCACCACTCTCACACTGTGTCACCCCTGAAATGTCTGGAGAATAAAGTGTCTGAGTAAAGGGGGCAGTGGGATATGCTGAAGTATAGGGGAGGGTCTGGATGGGGGTTGTAGTCATCCCACCTCCTCCCTGCTCTCGTCTCCATAGACTGGCTTTAAAGGGGATATCCAGGAGTTTGAGCAACCTGTGAGGAGGCCAGAAAAAGTATAAAATATATTAAAGAAAGCCCTGCATCTCTGCTGCCCCCCGCCGGAGTCTGCTCAGGGTTGTCTCGAGGCCTCGTTTCCTATAAGTTTTTGCTGGAGAGAGATCGATGACGCCACTCACATAGGTCTCTCAGGTCACCAAGCAGAGGACTGCCACAAACAAGGTGTCCGCATGAGCCTGAACAGACATCGCTGGTGGATAACGCGGCATCAGGGACCGCTGATATATTTTTTATTTTCCCTCCTCCCCGGCCTCTACACAGCTGCTCCAATACCTGGACAATCCCTTTAAGCCACCAGTCCCTTTCATTACACCTCTGCGCCCCAGAAAAGTGAGCACAGAAAGCAGTGAAGCCAATCAATGCCTGAATCCACCGCCCTGAGCCCCCTGCCAAGCGTAACAGCCAGAGGGACATGTAAGGGGTAAAGCAAATAAAACAAAAAAAAATAAGTGGCCGCAAAATAAAACCCCATAATGACGGGTGAGGGGCCCCGGGCCCAGAAAAGCCCATCATAGTCATGACCACCTGGGGTCTCCTTCATGTAAGAAATGAGAAGGGGTTGCTTCTGCCCCCGCCCCAATAAATCCTGGGGTGGCGCCATATTAGAGGGCACTGAGTATTAATAGTAGTCACCAGGGGCGGGAATGTAAACCACACACACACACGTCAGCGTCAGGGACTACGGCCAGAGAAGCCTTCCTCACGGAGGAACTCCTCCAGCACCTTCACCACACTGCGGGCCTCCGCCATCTCGGCGTGCTCCACCTTCACTATCTGCAGGAGGATGTCGCCGTTCCCACAGTGCTTCAGGAAGTTATAGCAGCGAAACAGGGCGTAATGGCTGCTCTCGGCCTGCCGCAGGAGTCTCTTCAGGTTGTTCATGTCCTGAATGACCTGAGAGGGGAGACCACAGCAGCCAATCAGAAAACAGCTTCATCCTGCATGCTATACAGGGGGCCCCATGCTTTACACTGCACCCTTACTCCATTAGGTAGGGCCCAGCTGTCAGCAGACACTCCAGCCCAGCCGCACTGTATCAGGCTCAGGCTGCCGTCCTGTCCACTGTGCTGTACACTGCAGCTCTGCTTGCTCACACATTAACCCTGTGCAGGATTCTCACCTTCAGCTTGAAGTTCTCCAGTTTCTGGCGGAAGAGGAAGGGGCTCCCGCCATCGGAGGCGTTACTGAAGACCTGCACCCAGTCCTCACAGAAGCCATTACTGACTGCAGAGACAAGACGCCAGAGGAGAGTGGGAGTAGTAGTAGTAGTAGTAGTAGAGGATAGTGGTAGTGGTAATAGAGGAGAGATGATAGTAGTAGTAGTAGTAGAGGAGAGATAGTGGTAGTAGTAGTAGTAGTAGTAGTAGTAGTAGTAGTAGTAGAGGAGAGATAGTGGTAGTAGTAGTAGTAGTAGTAGTAGTAGTAGTAGTAGAGGAGAGATAGTGGTAGTAGTAGTAGTAGTAGTAGTAGTAGTAGAGGAGAGATAGTGGTAGTAGTAGTAGTAGTAGTAGTAGTAGTAGTAGTAGAGGAGAGATAGTGGGAGTAGTAGTAGTAGTAGTAGAGGAGAGATAGTGGAGTAGTAGGAGTAGTAGTAGTAGTAGTAGTAGTAGTAGAGGAGAGATAGTGGTAGTAGTAGTAGTAGAGGAGAGAGAGTGGTAGTGGTAATAGAGGAGAGATGATAGTAGTAGTAGTAGTAGAGGAGAGATAGTGGTAGTAGTAGTAGTAGTAGTAGTAGTAGAGGATAGTGGTAGTGGTAATAGAGGAGAGATGATAGTAGTAGTAGTAGTAGAGGAGAGATAGTGGAGTAGTAGTAGTAGTAGTAGAGGATAGTGGTAGTGGTAATAGAGGAGAGATGATAGTAGTAGTAGTAGTAGAGGAGAGATAGTGGTAGTAGTAGTAGTAGTAGTAGTAGTAGTAGTAGTAGTAGAGGAGAGATAGTGGTAGTAGTAGTAGTAGTAGTAGTAGTAGTAGTAGTAGAGGAGAGATAGTGGTAGTAGTAGTAGTAGTAGTAGTAGTAGTAGTAGTAGAGGAGAGATAGTGGGAGTAGTAGTAGTAGTAGTAGAGGAGAGATAGTGGTAGTAGTAGTAGTAGTAGTAGTAGAGGATAGTGGTAGTGGTAATAGAGGAGAGATGATAGTAGTAGTAGTAGTAGAGGAGAGATAGTGGTAGTAGTAGTAGTAGTAGTAGTAGAGGATAGTGGTAGTGGTAATAGAGGAGAGATGATAGTAGTAGTAGTAGTAGAGGAGAGATAGTGGTAGTAGTAGTAGTAGTAGTAGAGGATAGTGGTAGTGGTAATAGAGGAGAGATGATAGTAGTAGTAGTAGTAGTAGAGGAGAGAGAGTGGTAGTAGTAGTAGTAGTAGAGGAGAGAGAGTGGTAGTAGTAGTAGTAGTAGTAGTAGTAGTAGAGGAGAGATAGTGGTAGTAGTAGTAGTAGAGGAGAGAGAGTGGTAGTAGTAGTAGTAGTAGTAGTAGTAGTAGTAGTAGTAGTAGTAGAGGAGAGATAGTGGTAGTAGTAGTAGTAGTAGTAGAGGATAGTGGTAGTAGTAGGAGTAGTAGTAGTAGTAGTAGTAGAGGAGAGATAGTGGTAGTAGTAGTAGTAGTAGTAGTAGTAGTAGTAGTAGAGGAGAGATAGTGGTAGTAGTAGTAGTAGTAGTAGTAGAGGATAGTGGTAGTGGTAATAGAGGAGAGATGATAGTAGTAGTAGTAGTAGAGGAGAGATAGTGGTAGTAGTAGTAGTAGTAGTAGAGGATAGTGGTAGTGGTAATAGAGGAGAGATGATAGTAGTAGTAGTAGTAGTAGAGGAGAGAGAGTGGTAGTAGTAGTAGTAGTAGTAGTAGTAGTAGTAATAGAGGAGAGATGATAGTAGTAGTAGTAGTAGTAGAGGAGAGAGAGTGGTAGTAGTAGTAGTAGTAGTAGTAGTAGTAGAGGAGAGATAGTGGTAGTAGTAGTAGAGGAGAGATAGTGGTAGTAGTAGGAGTAGTAGTAGTAGTAGTAGAGGAGAGAGAGTGGTAGTAGTAGTAGTAGTAGGAGTAGTAGTAGTAGTAGTAGTAGTAGTAGTAGTAGTAGAGGAGAGATAGTGGTAGTAGTAGTAGTAGTAGTAGTAGTAATAGAGGAGAGATGATAGTAGTAGTAGTAGTAGTAGAGGAGAGAGAGTGGTAGTAGTAGTAGTAGTAGTAGTAGTAGTAGTAGTAGTAGAGGAGAGATAGTGGTAGTAGTAGTAGAGGAGAGAGAGTGGTAGTAGTAGTAGTAGTAGGAGTAGTAGTAGTAGTAGTAGAGGAGAGATAGTGGTAGTAGTAGTAGTAGTAGTAGTAGAGGAGAGATAGTGGTAGTAGTAGTAGTAGTAGTAGAGGATAGTGGTAGTGGTAATAGAGGAGAGATGATAGTAGTAGTAGTAGTAGAGGAGAGAGAGTGGTAGTAGTAGGAGTAGTAGTAGGAGTAGTAGTAGTAGTAGAGGAGAGAGAGTGGTAGTGGTAGTAGTAGTAGTAGTAGTAGAGGATAGTGGTAGTGGTAATAGAGGAGAGATGATAGTAGTAGTAGTAGTAGAGGAGAGATAGTGGTAGTAGTAGGAGTAGTAGTAGTAGTAGTAGAGGAGAGATAGTGGTAGTGGTAGTAGTAGTAGTAGAGGAGAGATAGTGGGAGTAGTAGTAGTAGTAGTAGAGGATAGTGGTAGTGGTAATAGAGGAGAGATGATAGTAGTAGTAGTAGTAGAGGAGAGATAGTGGTAGTAGTAGTAGAGGAGAGATAGTGGTAGTAGTAGTAGTAGTAGTAGAGGAGAGATAGTGGGAGTAGTAGTAGTAGTAGTAGAGGAGAGATAGTGGTAGTAGTAGTAGTAGAGGAGAGAGAGTGGAGTAGTAGTAGTAGTAGTAGTAGTAGTAGTAGTAGAGGAGAGATAGTGGTAGTAGTAGTAGTAGTAGTAGAGGATAGTGGTAGTAGTAGGAGTAGTAGTAGTAGTAGTAGTAGAGGAGAGATAGTGGTAGTAGTAGTAGTAGTAGTAGTAGTAGTAGTAGTAGTAGTAGTAGTAGAGGAGAGATAGTGGTAGTAGTAGTAGTAGTAGTAGAGGATAGTGGTAGTGGTAATAGAGGAGAGATGATAGTAGTAGTAGTAGTAGTAGAGGAGAGATAGTGGTAGTAGTAGTAGTAGAGAGAGAGAGTGGTAGTAGTAGTAGTAGTAGTAGTAGTAGTAGTAGTAGTAGTAGAGGAGAGATAGTGGTAGTAGTAGTAGTAGTAGTAGAGGATAGTGGTAGTAGTAGGAGTAGTAGTAGTAGTAGTAGTAGAGGAGAGATAGTGGTAGTAGTAGTAGTAGTAGTAGTAGTAGTAGTAGTAGTAGAGGAGAGATAGTGGTAGTAGTAGTAGTAGTAGTAGTAGAGGATAGTGGTAGTGGTAATAGAGGAGAGATGATAGTAGTAGTAGTAGTAGAGGAGAGATAGTGGTAGTAGTAGTAGTAGTAGTAGAGGATAGTGGTAGTGGTAATAGAGGAGAGATGATAGTAGTAGTAGTAGTAGTAGAGGAGAGAGAGTGGTAGTAGTAGTAGTAGTAGTAGTAGTAGTAGTAGTAGTAATAGAGGAGAGATGATAGTAGTAGTAGTAGTAGTAGAGGAGAGAGAGTGGTAGTAGTAGTAGTAGTAGTAGTAGTAGTAGTAGTAGTAGAGGAGAGATAGTGGTAGTAGTAGTAGAGGAGAGATAGTGGTAGTAGTAGGAGTAGTAGTAGTAGTAGTAGTAGAGGAGAGAGAGTGGTAGTAGTAGTAGTAGTAGGAGTAGTAGTAGTAGTAGTAGTAGTAGTAGTAGTAGTAGAGGATAGTGGTAGTGGTAATAGAGGAGAGATGATAGTAGTAGTAGTAGTAGTAGAGGAGAGATAGTGGTAGTAGTAGTAGTAGAGGAGAGAGAGTGGAGTAGTAGTAGTAGTAGTAGTAGTAGTAGTAGTAGAGGAGAGATAGTGGTAGTAGTAGTAGTAGTAGTAGAGGATAGTGGTAGTAGTAGTAGTAGTAGTAGTAGTAGTAGTAGAGGAGAGATAGTGGTAGTAGTAGTAGTAGTAGTAGTAGTAGTAGTAGTAGAGGAGAGATAGTGGTAGTAGTAGTAGTAGTAGTAGTAGAGGATAGTGGTAGTGGTAATAGAGGAGAGATGATAGTAGTAGTAGTAGTAGAGGAGAGATAGTGGTAGTAGTAGTAGTAGTAGTAGAGGATAGTGGTAGTGGTAATAGAGGAGAGATGATAGTAGTAGTAGTAGTAGTAGAGGAGAGAGTGGTAGTAGTAGTAGTAGTAGTAGTAGTAGTAGTAATAGAGGAGAGATGATAGTAGTAGTAGTAGTAGTAGAGGAGAGAGAGTGGTAGTAGTAGTAGTAGTAGTAGTAGTAGTAGTAGTAGTAGAGGAGAGATAGTGGTAGTAGTAGTAGAGGAGAGATAGTGGTAGTAGTAGGAGTAGTAGTAGTAGTAGTAGAGGAGAGAGAGGGTAGTAGTAGTAGTAGTAGGAGTAGTAGTAGTAGTAGTAGAGGAGAGATAGTGGAGTAGTAGTAGTAGTAGTAGTAGAGGAGAGATAGTGGTAGTAGTAGTAGTAGTAGTAGAGGATAGTGGTAGTGGTAATAGAGGAGAGATGATAGTAGTAGTAGTAGTAGAGGAGAGAGAGTGGTAGTAGTAGGAGTAGTAGTAGGAGTAGTAGTAGTAGTAGAGGAGAGAGAGTGGTAGTGGTAGTAGTAGTAGTAGTAGTAGAGGATAGTGGTAGTGGTAATAGAGGAGAGATGATAGTAGTAGTAGTAGTAGAGGAGAGATAGTGGTAGTAGTAGGAGTAGTAGTAGTAGTAGTAGAGGAGAGATAGTGGTAGTGGTAGTAGTAGTAGTAGAGGAGAGATAGTGGGAGTAGTAGTAGTAGTAGTAGAGGATAGTGGTAGTGGTAATAGAGGAGAGATGATAGTAGTAGTAGTAGTAGAGGAGAGATAGTGGTAGTAGTAGTAGAGGAGAGATAGTGGTAGTAGTAGTAGTAGTAGTAGAGGAGAGATAGTGGGAGTAGTAGTAGTAGTAGTAGAGGAGAGATAGTGGTAGTAGTAGTAGTAGAGGAGAGAGAGTGGTAGTAGTAGTAGTAGTAGTAGTAGTAGTAGTAGAGGAGAGATAGTGGTAGTAGTAGTAGTAGTAGTAGAGGATAGTGGTAGTAGTAGGAGTAGTAGTAGTAGTAGTAGTAGAGGAGAGATAGTGGTAGTAGTAGTAGTAGTAGTAGTAGTAGTAGTAGTAGAGGAGAGATAGTGGTAGTAGTAGTAGTAGTAGTAGTAGAGGATAGTGGTAGTAGTAGGAGTAGTAGTAGTAGTAGTAGTAGAGGAGAGATAGTGGTAGTAGTAGTAGTAGTAGTAGTAGTAGTAGTAGTAGTAGAGGAGAGATAGTGGTAGTAGTAGTAGTAGTAGTAGTAGTAGTAGTAGTAGTAGTAGAGGATAGTGATAGTAGTAGGAGTAGTAGTAGTAGTAGTAGAGGAGAGATAGTGGTAGTGGTAGTAGTAGTAGTAGTAGAGGAGAGATAGTGGTAGTGGTAGTAGTAGGAGTAGTAGTAGTAGTAGTAGTAGTAGTAATAGAGGAGAGATGATAGTAGTAGTAGTAGTAGTAGAGGAGAGAGAGTGGTAGTAGTAGTAGTAGTAGTAGTAGTAGTAGTAGTAGAGGAGAGATAGTGGTAGTAGTAGAGGAGAGATAGTGGTAGTAGTAGGAGTAGTAGTAGTAGTAGTAGAGGAGAGATAGTGGTAGTGGTAGTAGTGGTAGTAGTAGTAGTAGTAGAGGAGAGATAGTGGTAGTAGTAGTAGTAGAGGAGAGATAGTGGGAGTAGTAGTAGTAGTAGTAGTAGAGGAGAGATAGTGGTAGTAGTAGTAGTAGTAGTAGTAGAGGATAGTGGTAGTAGTAGGAGTAGTAGTAGTAGTAGTAGTAGAGGAGAGATAGTGGTAGTAGTAGTAGTAGTAGTAGTAGTAGTAGTAGTAGTAGAGGAGAGATAGTGGTAGTAGTAGTAGTAGTAGTAGTAGTAGTAGAGGATAGTGATAGTAGTAGGAGTAGTAGTAGTAGTAGTAGAGGAGAGATAGTGGTAGTGGTAGTAGTAGTAGTAGTAGAGGAGAGATAGTGGTAGTGGTAGTAGTAGGAGTAGTAGTAGTAGTAGTAGTAGTAGTAATAGAGGAGAGATGATAGTAGTAGTAGTAGTAGTAGAGGAGAGAGAGTAGTAGTAGTAGTAGTAGTAGTAGTAGTAGTAGAGGAGAGATAGTGGTAGTAGTAGAGGAGAGATAGTGGTAGTAGTAGGAGTAGTAGTAGTAGTAGTAGAGGAGAGATAGTGGTAGTGGTAGTAGTGGTAGTAGTAGTAGTAGTAGAGGAGAGATAGTGGTAGTAGTAGTAGTAGAGGAGAGATAGTGGGAGTAGTAGGAGTAGTAGTAGTAGAGGAGAGATGATAGTGGTAGTAGTAGTCGTCTCTGGGACATCGGAGTCTTACCTGCATTGACCAGTTCTGGCTGACCATCCTTGAAATCCACAGTGACCTCTCGCTGCTGGCACTCGGTCATTGCGATGCACAGGGATGTCATGGTGCCCTCCTGGACTAAGCCCTGCAGGCTGGCTGAACTCAGGAACCTGTAGTAGAGAATGTGGGGCAGTAAGAGCTCAGCTGGGCAATGCAGGGTGGGCAGAGCCAGCGGTGGCCACTTACCTGCTAATGTCATTCTGCGTCCTCTCAGTGGAGTTTATGACATCTACAGGGGTGTAGCTCAGTGCCTAGATGGAGGGGAAGACATACAGTAACCATCGGAGCGTCAGCTGGGATTATACTCCATACATATAGGACAGAATTGGGCTTCTTCAGTGAGTTCCCAGAGAGCGGCCTCACATACTCACAGTCAACCACTCACCTGCAACTGCTGCAAAGGCAAATACAAGGCCAGAGGGGAAAGAAAAAGACCCAGTGAGAGCAGCGGATGGCCAGGGGTCCCAGCAGCGTCCTACTGATCTAGTGGGATCACTCTAAATCTCAAAACATTCCTCATTATCCAACCAAGAACATGATTCCTATCTTGTATCATCACCCCCAACATCTCACCGCATGCAGCAAGTAAGCCAGCTTCTCCTGGAAGAGGTTCACCACCCGGTGGATAGGCAACACCGAATCTTCATACCAGGAGCTGAGATGTGGCCGGACCTCCGACTCCAGGTCAGCCATCTGCAGGGGAGAGGAGAAGAGCAGACATGACCAAGAAAACATACAGAGAAGACTAGAACCCGACAAGAGCGGACATTATCAGGAAAAGATACAGAGAAGAACCCGACAGGAGCGGACATGACCAAGAAAGGATACAGAGAAGACTAGAACCCGACAAGAACGGACATTATCAGGAAAAGATACAGAGAAGACTAGAACCCGACAAGAGCGGACATGACCAAGAAAGGATACAGAGAAGAATCCGACAAGAGCGGACATTATCAGGAAAAGATACAGAGAAGAATCCGACAAGAGCGGACATGACCAAGAAAGGATACAGAGAAGAATCCGACAGGAGCGGACATGACCAAGAAAGGATACAGAGAAGACTAGAACCCGACAAGAGCGGACATTATCAGGAAAAGATACAGAGAAGACTAGAACCCGACAAGAGCGGACATTATCAGGAAAAGATACAGAGAAGAACCCGACAGGAGCGGACATGACCAAGAAAGGATACAGAGAAGAATCCGACAAGAGCGGACATTATCAGGAAAAGATACAGAGAAGAATCCGACAAGAGCGGACATGACCAAGAAAGGATACAGAGAAGAATCCGACAGGAGCGGACATGACCAAGAAAGGATACAGAGAAGAATCCGACAGGAGCGGACATGACCAAGAAAGGATACAGAGAAGAATCCGACAGGAGCGGACATGACCAAGAAAGGATACAGAGAAGACTGGAACTTGACAAGAGCGGACATTATCAGGAAAAGATACAGAGAAGAATCCGACAAGAGCGGACATTATCAGGAAAAGATACAGAGAAGAACCCGACAGGAGCGGACATGACCAAGAAAGGATACAGAGAAGACTGGAACTCGACAAGAGCGGACATTATCAGGAAAAGATACAGAGAAGAACCCGACAGGAGCGGACATGACCAAGAAAGGATACAGAGAAGAATCCGACGAGAGTGAACATGACCAAGAAAGGATACAGAGAAGAACCCGACAGGAGCGGACATGACCAAGAAAGGATACAGAGAAGACTAGAACCTCATGAGAACACAGAATAAAGACACGGTTTGGGTCCTGTTCTTACCTGGGGCTCCAGTTTGCTCTTCAGGGCTTCCACATGACTGTCCAGCTCAAGTCTGAAGGTGGATTCTTAAGGAAAGACATGAGACGATACCACAGAACAACCACCGCGGCCTTCACCTTCATGCGGGTAGAGGAGGAGGATCCTAGCAACACAAGCCACTGCTATGATGATCTTAACCTGACATGTTCTACAATAGGGTTCTGTATTAGGTCTTTACAGTCAGGATAAGACTGCTCGCATTATATTCCACAGCTACACTAGAGAAGGAAGCTTCAGAACTGAAATCTCCAAGTAACACTCGCAGTGTTGGGCAAAGGGGTAAGACTATAGACAGCACCTACATATACACCGGAGAGATTACAGAGGGCGACATTAGCTACACGGGGGGTGGATATTGGGGTAACATTGTAGATACCACCTCCATATACATATAGGGGGGGGGATGAGAGCTAGATCAGGGGGCACCATCATAGCCTTTTCATTGTGGATGCAGATCCTCAGGCAGGGGCAGAAGAAGGATATAGATCCAGGCCTTTCTCGCTGCCCCCCAGGAAGCAGACGATGTGTTCTGGGGAGGGGGGTCCAGGCTCAGTACGCTCCTCTGTTTTACCTTGTATTAGGCAGTAGTAACAGCCCAGCGTGTATTCAGGGGAACTGTAAGAGAGGAACGACAACAATGACCAGACACATGAGAGAGCGCCCACTATCACACAGGAGGACATGGTGTGGCGGGTTGTTCAGGACAATGCTGTGAGACAGCCCCATTAATGATGTCCTCCCTATACACACAGTATGGCTGCTGTACTCTGCAAGGTACCCGCTGATGGGCTGCTGCAATGTGTGGGCCCCCAATAATACAAACACTAATATTCTGTACTGATATCTCCGCTACAGACTCTATGGGATATAACATTACTATCTATCACCGAACCAACCACTCACCCCAGATCCACAGACGCCACATTCCCCATCCCCTCAAACATGGCACCTCGTGACAAGCGCTTGGCTATGAAGCTCCTGAGCTCCGGCTCTGACTCCGCAGCGAGGTTTGTGTCCACCAGAGACAGGCTGTATAGAGAGACACGGCACAAATGTCAGCAGAGGAAGGCGCAGATGGAGCAGGATGTGTTGTATCGGTGAGAGGCAGGCACAAGAAATCACCTGAAGTCTTCTCCACATGGGGTGTCCATAGAGCTGCGGCCCTCATCATCATCATCACCATCTGCTCTCTGCTGCGACGCACTACAACGGAAAATCACATGGAAGAGCATGTATTACAGGCGGTATAATATATATTAGGTCCCCCATCCCTGGTATTACAGGCGGTATAATATATATTAGGCCCCCCCATCCCTGGTACTACAGGCGGTAAAATATATATTAGGCCCCCCCATCCCTGGTACTACAGGCGGTATATTATATATTAGACCCCCATCCCTGGTACTACAGGCAGTATATTATATATTAGGCCCCCCATCCCTGGTACTACAGGCAGTATATTATATATTAGACCCCCATCCCTGGTACTACAGGCGGTATATTATATATTAGGCCCCCCATCCCTGGTACTACAGGCGGTATAATATATATTAGGCCCCCCATCCCTGGTACTACAGGCGGTATATTATATATTAGGCCCCCCATCCCTGGTACTACAGGCGGTATAATATATATTAGGCCCCCCATCCCTGGTACTGCAGGCGGTATAATATATATTAGGCCCCCCATCCCTGGTACTACAGGCGGTATAATATATATTAGGCCCCCCATCCCTGGTACTACAGGCGGTATAATATATATTAGGCCCCCCATCCCTGGTACTACAGGCGGTATAATATATATTAGGCCCCCCATCCCTGGTACTACAGGCGGTATAATATATATTAGGCCCCCCCATCCCTGGTATTACAGGCGGTATAATATATATTAGGCCCCCCATCCCTGGTACTACAGGCGGTATAATATATATTAGGCCCCCCCCATCCCTGGTACTACAGGCGGTATATTATATATTAGACCCCCATCCCTGGTACTACAGGCAGTATATTATATATTAGGCCCCCCATCCCTGGTACTACAGGCGGTATAATATATATTAGGCCCCCCATCCCTGGTACTACAGGCGGTATAATATATATTAGGCCCCCCCATCCCTGGTACTACAGGCGGTATAATATATATTAGGCCCCCCATCCCTGGTACTACAGGCAGTATATTATATATTAGACCCCCATCCCTGGTACTACAGGCAGTATATTATATATTAGGCCCCCCATCCCTGGTACTACAGGCGGTATAATATATATTAGGCCCCCCATCCCTGGTACTACAGGCGGTATATTATATATTAGGCCCCCCCATCCCTGGTACTACAGGCGGTATAATATATATTAGGCCCCCCATCCCTGGTACTACAGGCAGTATAATATATATTAGGCCCCCCATCCCTGGTACTACAGGCGGTATATTATATATTAGACCCCCATCCCTGGTACTACAGGCAGTATATTATATATTAGGCCCCCCATCCCTGGTACTACAGGCGGTATAATATATATTAGGCCCCCCATCCCTGGTACTACAGGCGGTATAATATATATTAGCCCCCCCATCCCTGGTACTACAGGCGGTATAATATATATTAGGCCCCCCATCCCTGGTACTACAGGCGGTATAATATATATTAGGCCCCCCATCCCTGGTACAACAGGCGGTATAATATATATTAGGCCCCCCCATCCCTGGTACTACAGGCGGTATAATATATATTAGGCCCCCCATCCCTGGTACTACAGGCAGTATATTATATATTAGACCCCCATCCCTGGTACTACAGGCAGTATATTATATATTAGGCCCCCCATCCCTGGTACTACAGGCGGTATAATATATATTAGGCCCCCCATCCCTGGTACTACAGGCGGTATATTATATATTAGGCCCCCCCATCCCTGGTACTACAGGCGGTATAATATATATTAGGCCCCCCCATCCCTGGTACTACAGGCGGTATAATATATATTAGGCCCCCCATCCCTGGTACTACAGGCAGTATATTATATATTAGACCCCCATCCCTGGTACTACAGGCAGTATATTATATATTAGGCCCCCCATCCCTGGTACTACAGGCGGTATAATATATATTAGGCCCCCCATCCCTGGTACTACAGGTGGTATATTATATATTAGGCCCCCCATCCCTGGTACTACAGGCGGTATAATATATATTAGGCCCCCCATCCCTGGTACTGCAGGCGGTATAATATATATTAGGCCCCCCATCCCTGGTACTACAGGCGGTATAATATATATTAGGCCCCCCAACCCTGGTACTACAGGCGGTATAATATATATTAGGCCCCCCCATCCCTGGTACTACAGGCGGTATAATATATATTAGGCCCCCCATCCCTGGTACTACAGGCGGTATAATATATATTAGGCCCCCCCATCCCTGGTATTACAGGCGGTATAATATATATTAGGCCCCCCATCCCTGGTACTACAGGCGGTATAATATATATTAGGCCCCCCCCATCCCTGGTACTACAGGCGGTATATTATATATTAGACCCCCATCCCTGGTACTACAGGCAGTATATTATATATTAGGCCCCCCATCCCTGGTACTACAGGCGGTATAATATATATTAGGCCCCCCATCCCTGGTACTACAGGCGGTATAATATATATTAGGCCCCCCCATCCCTGGTACTACAGGCGGTATAATATATATTAGGCCCCCCATCCCTGGTACTACAGGCAGTATATTATATATTAGACCCCCATCCCTGGTACTACAGGCAGTATATTATATATTAGGCCCCCCATCCCTGGTACTACAGGCGGTATAATATATATTAGGCCCCCCATCCCTGGTACTACAGGCGGTATATTATATATTAGGCCCCCCCATCCCTGGTACTACAGGCGGTATAATATATATTAGGCCCCCCATCCCTGGTACTACAGGCAGTATAATATATATTAGGCCCCCCATCCCTGGTACTACAGGCGGTATATTATATATTAGACCCCCATCCCTGGTACTACAGGCAGTATATTATATATTAGGCCCCCCATCCCTGGTACTACAGGCGGTATAATATATATTAGGCCCCCCATCCCTGGTACTACAGGCGGTATAATATATATTAGGCCCCCCATCCCTGGTACTACAGGCGGTATAATATATATTAGGCCCCCCATCCCTGGTACTACAGGCAGTATATTATATATTAGACCCCCATCCCTGGTACTACAGGCAGTATATTAAATATTAGGCCCCCCATCCCTGGTACTACAGGCGGTATAATATATATTAGGCCCCCCATCGCTGGTACTACAGGCGGTATATTATATATTAGGCCACCCCATCCCTGGTACTACAGGCGGTATAATATATATTAGGCCCCCCCATCCCTGGTACTACAGGCGGTATAATATATATTAGGCCCCCCATCCCTGGTACTACAGGCAGTATATTATATATTAGACCCCCATCCCTGGTACTACAGGCAGTATATTATATATTAGGCCCCCCATCCCTGATACTACAGGCGGTATAATATATATTAGGCCCCCCATCCCTGGTACTACAGGTGGTATATTATATATTAGGCCCCCCATCCCTGGTACTACAGGCGGTATAATATATATTAGGCCCCCCCCATCCCTGGTACTACAGGCGGTATAATATTTATTAGGCCCCCCCATCCCTGGTACTACAGGCAGTATATTATATATTAGGCCCCCCATCCCTGGTACTACAGGCGGTATAATATATATTAGGCCCCCCATCCCTGGTACTACAGGCGGTATAATATATATTAGGCCCCCCCATCCCTGGTACTACAGGCGGTATAATATATATTAGGCCCCCCATCCCTGGTACTACAGGCAGTATATTATATATTAGACCCCCATCCCTGGTAATACAGGCAGTATATTATATATTAGGCCCCCCATCCCTGGTACTACAGGCGGTATAATATATATTAGGTCCCCCATCCCTGGTACTACAGGCGGTATAATATATATTAGGCCCCCCATCCCTGGTACTACAGGCGGTATAATATATATTAGGCCCCCCATTCCTGGTACTACAGGCAGTATATTATATATTAGACCCCCATCCCTGGTACTACAGGCGGTATATTATATATTAGGCCCCCCATCCCTGGTACTACAGGCGGTATAATATATATTAGGCCCCCCATCCCTGGTACTACAGGTGGTATATTATATATTAGGCCCCCCATCCCTGGTACTACAGGCGGTATAATATATATTAGGCCCCCCATCCCTGGTACTACAGGCGGTATAATATATATTAGGCCCCCCATCCCTGGTACTACAGGCGGTATAATATATATTAGGCCCCCCATCCCTGGTACTACAGGCGGTATAATATATATTAGGCCCCCCATCCCTGGTACTACAGGCGGTATAATATATATTAGGCCCCCCATCCCTGGTACTACAGGCAGTATATTATATATTAGACCCCCATCCCTGGTACTACAGGCGGGTATATTATATATACCGCCGAGACCAGGGGGTATATTATATATTAGGCCCCCCATCCCTGGTACTACAGGCGGTATAATATATATTAGGCCCCCCATCCCTGGTACTACAGGTGGTATATTATATATTAGGCCCCCCATCCCTGGTACTACAGGCGGTATAATATATATTAGGCCCCCCATCCCTGGTACTACAGGCGGTATATTATATATTAGGCCCCCCATCCCTGGTACTACAGGCGGTATAATATATATTAGGCCCCCCATCCCTGGTACTACAGGCGGTATAATATATATTAGGCCCCCCATCCCTGGTACTACAGGCGGTATATTATATATAAGGGCCCCCATCCCTGGTACTACAGGCGGTATATTATATATTAGGCCCCCCATCCCTGGTACTACAGGCGGTATAATATATATTAGGGCCCCCATCCCTGGTACTACAGGCGGTATAATATATATTAGGCCCCCCATCCCTGGTACTACAGGCGGTATATTATATATAAGGGCCCCCATCCCTGGTACTACAGGCGGTATATTATATATTAGGCCCCCCATCCCTGGTACTACAGGCAGTATAATATATATTAGGCCCCCCATCCCTGGTACTAGAGGCGGTATAATATATATTAGGCCCCCCATCCCTGGTACTACAGGCGGTATATTATATATTAGGCCCCCCATCCCTGGTACTACAGGCGGTATAATATATATTAGGCCCCCCATCCCTGGTACTACAGGCGGTATAATATATATAAGGCCCCCCATCCCTGGTACTACAAGCGGTATAATATATATAAGGCCCCCCATCCCTGGTACTACAGGCGGTATAATATATATAAGGCCCCCCATCCCTGGTACTACAGGCGGTATAATATATATTAGGCCCCCCATCCCTGGTACTACAGGCGGTATAATATATATTAAGCCCCCCATCCCTGGTACTACAGGCGGTATAATATATATTAGGCCCCCCATCCCTGGTACTACAGGCGGTATATTATATATTAGGCCCCCCCATCCCTAGTACTACAGGCGGTATATTATATATTAGGCCCCCCATCCCTGGTACTACAGGCGCTATAATATATATTAGGCCCCCCATCCCTGGTACTACAGGCGGTATATTATATATAAGGACCCCATCCCTGGTACTACAGGCGGTATATTATATATTAGGCCCCCCATCCCTGGTACTACAGGCGGTATAATATATATTAGGACCCCCATCCCTGGTACTACAGGCGGTATAATATATATTAGGCCCCCCATCCCTGGTACTACAGGCGGTATAATATATATTAGGGCCCCCATCCCTGGTACTACAGGCGGTATAATATATATTAGGCCCCCCATCCCTGGTACTACAGGCGGTATAATATATATTAGGCCCCCCATCCCTGGTACTACAGGCGGTATAATATATATTAGGCCCCCCATCCCTGGTACTACAGGCGGTATAATATATATTAGGCCCCCCATCCCTGGTACTACAAGAGGTATAATATATATTAGGCCCCCCAACCCTAGTAGTACAGGCGGTATATTATATATAAGGGCCCCCATCCCTGGTACTACAGGCGGTATAATATATATTAGGCCCCCCATCCCTGGTAGTACAGGCGTAATATTATATATTAGGCCCCCCCATCCCTGGTAGTACAGGCGGTATATTATATATTAGGCACCCCCATCCCTGGTACTACAGGCGGTATAATATATATTAGGCCCCCCATCCCTGGTACTACAGGCGGTATAATATATATTAGGCCCCCCATCCCTGGTACTACAGGCGGTATATTATATATTAGGCCCCCCCCCATGCCTGGTAGTACAGGCAGTATATTATATATTAGGGCCCCCCCCCCCCATGCCTGGTAGTACAGGCAGTATATTATATATTAGGGCCCCCCTCAACCCTGGTAGTACAGGCGGTATATTATATATAGGGGGTCTCCTCTCACCTCCCAGCCTGGTAATACAGGCAGTATATTATATATAGGGGGTCTCCTCTCCCATACTGGGGGTACTATAGACATTGGGTCTCCTCTCACCCCCCGGCCTGGTAGTACAGACAGTATAGTATACATAGGGGGTCTCCTCTCACCCCCCCGGCCTGGTACTACAAGCAGTATAGTATATATAGGGGGTCTCCTCTCACCTCCCGGCCTGGTAGTACAGGCAGTATAGTATATATAGGGGGTCTCCTCTCACCCCCCGACCTGGTAGTACAGGCAGTATAGTATATATAGGGGGTCTCCTCTCACCCCCCGGCCTGGTAGTACAAGCAGTATAGTATATATAGGGGGTCTCCTCTCACCCCCCCCCCGACCTGGTAGTACAGGCAGTAAAGTATATATAGGGGGTCTCCTCTCACCTCCCGGCCTTGTAGTACAGGCAGTATAGTATATATAGGGGGTCTCCTCTCCCATACTGGGGGTACTATAGACATTGGGGTCTCCTCTCACCCCCCGGCCTGGTAGTACAAGCAGTATAGTATATATAGGGGGTCTCCTCTCACCCCCCGGCCTAGTGGTACAGGCAGTATAGTATATATAGGGGTCTCCTCTCCCATACTGGGGGTACTATAGACATTGGGGTCTCCTCTCACCCCCCGGCCTGGTAGTACAGGCAGTATAGTATATATAGGGGGTCTCCTCTCACCCCCCGGCCTGGTAGTACAGGCAGTATATTATATATAGGGGGTCTCCTCTCCCATACTGGGGGTACTATAGACATTGGGGTCTCCTCTCACCCCCCGGCCTGGTAATACAGGTACAGGCAGTAGTAATGGCCGCCAGGCCGCTCTCCCCTCCTCTCGTCGGCGCCTTCTTCGCTTCTCACATCGTCCCCGTCCACGGACTCAGCCAAGGAGCTCTGCACCGGTAACATGACTGACAGCTCACCGGTCCGGCCGTATCACCAGTCCCCCCGGAGCAGTCACAATAGTTCCGGAGACACAAGGTTCCGGCCACTCCCGGAGCCTGAGAGGAGAGGGCGGGAAAGAGCTGACAACAGTCACTGTGTCCTGCCGGAGCCGGGGTTGTCGGGAAGACTCCATGTACAGCATAGTGAGGGGGTAGTATGGTGTCATCTCCTCCATGTACAGCACAGTGAGGGGGTAGTATAGTGTCATCTCCTCCCTGTACAGCACAGTGAGGGGGTAGTATAGTGTCATCTCCTCCATGTACAGCACAGTGAGGGGGTAGTATAGTGTCATCTCCTCCATGTACAGCACAGTGAGGGGGTAGTATAGTGTCATCTCCTCCATGTACAGCACAGTGAGGGGGTAGTATAGTGTCATCTCCTCCATGTACAGCACAGTGAGGGGGTAGTATAGTGTCATCTCCTCCATGTACAGCACAGTGAGGGGGTAGTATAGTGTCATCTCCTCCATGTACAGCACAGTGAGGGGGTAGTATAGTGTCATCTCCTCCATGTACAGCACAGTGAGGGGGTAGTATAGTGTCATCTCCTCCATGTACAGCACAGTGAGGGGGTAGTATAGTGTCATCTCCTCCATGTACAGCACAGTGAGGGGGTAGTATAGTGTCATCTCCTCCATGTACAGCACAGTGAGGGGGTAGTATAGTGTCATCTCCTCCATGTACAGCACAGTGAGGGGGTAGTATAGTGTCATCTCCTCCATGTACAGCACAGTGAGGGGGTAGTATAGTGTCATCTCCTCCATGTACAGCACAGTGAGGGGGTAGTATAGTGTCATCTCCTCCATGTACAGCACAGTGAGGGGGGGGGGTGGGGTGTCCCCCCCCTGGTGGACAGGGGGGGGGGCCCCCAGCACAGTGAGGGGGGGTAGTATAGTGTCATCTCCTCCATGTACAGCACAGTGAGGGGGTAGTATAGTGTCATCTCCTCCATGTACAGCACAGTGAGGGGGTAGTATAGTGTCATCTCCTCCATGTACAGCACAGTGAGGGGGTAGTATAGTGTCATCTCCTCCATGTACAGCACAGTGAGGGGGGTAGTATAGTGTCATCTCCTCCATGTACAGCACAGTGAGGGGGTAGTATAGTGTCATCTCCTCCATGTACAGCACAGTGAGGGGGTAGTATAGTGTCATCTCCTCCATGTACAGCACAGTGAGGCCCGGGGTAGTATAGTGTCATCTCCTCCATGTACAGCACAGTGAGGGGGTAGTATAGTGTCATCTCCTCCATGTACAGCACAGTGAGGGGGTAGTATAGTGTCATCTCCTCCATGTACAGCACAGTGAGGGGGTAGTATAGTGTCATCTCCTCCATGTACAGCACAGTGAGGGGGTAGTATAGTGTCATCTCCCCGTACAGCACAGTGAGGGGGGTACAGGTCACCCCCAGTCAGCCAGTGAGGGGGTAGTATAGTGTCATCTCCTCCATGTACAGCACAGTGAGGGGGAGGATAGGGGCGTCATCTCCTCCATGTACAGCACAGTGAGGGGGTAGTATAGTGTCATCTCCTCCATGTACAGCACAGTGAGGGGGTAGTATAGTGTCATCTCCTCCATGTACAGCACAGTGAGGGGGTAGTATAGTGTCATCTCCTCCATGTACAGCACAGTGAGGGGGTAGTATAGTGTCATCTCCTCCATGTACAGCACAGTGAGGGGGTAGTATAGTGTCATCTCCTCCATGTACAGCACAGTGAGGGGGTAGTATAGTGTCATCTCCTCCATTACACACAGTGAGGGGGTAAAAATTTCAACCCCCCATGTACAGCACAGTGAGGGGGTAGTATAGTGTCATCTCCTCCATGTACAGCACAGTGAGGGGGTAGTATAGTGTCATCTCCTCCATGTACAGCACAGTGAGTGAGGGGTAGTATAGTGTCATCTCCTCCATGTACAGCACAGTGAGGGGGTAGTATAGTGTCATCTCCTCCATGTACAGCACAGTGAGGGGGTAGTATAGTGTCATCTCCTCCATGTACAGCACAGTGAGGGGGTAGTATAGTGTCATCTCCTCCATGTACAGCACAGTGAGGGGGTAGTATAGTGTCATCTCCTCCATGTACAGCACAGTGAGGGGTAGTATAGTGTCATCTCCTCCATGTACAGCACAGTGAGGGGGTAGTATAGTGTCATCTCCTCCATGTACAGCACAGTGAGGGGGTAGTATAGTGTCATCTCCTCCATGTACAGCACAGTGAGGGGGTAGTATAGTGTCATCTCCTCCATGTACAGCACAGTGAGGGGGTAGTATAGTGTCATCTCCTCCATGTACAGCACAGTGAGGGGGTAGTATAGTGTCATCTCCTCCATGTACAGCACAGTGAGGGGGTAGTATAGTGTCATCTCCTCCATGTACAGCACAGTGAGGGGGTAGTATAGTGTCATCTCCTCCATGTACAGCACAGTGAGGGGGTAGTATAGTGTCATCTCCTCCATGTACAGCACAGTGAGGGGGTAGTATAGTGTCATCTCCTCCATGTACAGCACAGTGAGGGGGTAGTATAGTGTCATCTCCTCCATGTACAGCACAGTGAGGGGGTAGTATAGTGTCATCTCCTCCATGTACAGCACAGTGAGGGGGTAGTATAGTGTCATCTCCTCCATGTACAGCACAGTGAGGGGGTAGTATAGTGTCATCTCCTCCATGTACAGCACAGTGAGGGGGTAGTATAGTGTCATCTCCTCCATGTACAGCACAGTGAGGGGGTAAATGTACAGCCGGGGATAGTGTCATCTCCTCCATGTACAGCACAGTGAGGGGGTAGTATAGTGTCATCTCCTCCATGTACAGCACAGTGAGGGGGTAGTATAGTGTCATCTCCTCCATGTACAGCACAGTGAGGGGGTAGTATAGTGTCATCTCCTCCATGTACAGCACAGTGAGGGGGTAGTATAGTGTCATCTCCTCCATGTACAGCACAGTGAGGGGGTAGTATAGTGTCATCTCCTCCATGTACAGCACAGTGAGGGGGTAGTATAGTGTCATCTCCTCCATGTACAGCACAGTGAGGGGGTAGTATAGTGTCATCTCCTCCATGTACAGCACAGTGAGGGGGTAGTATAGTGTCATCTCCTCCATGTACAGCACAGTGAGGGGGTAGTATAGTGTCATCTCCTCCATGTACAGCACAGTGAGGGGGTAGTATAGTGTCATCTCCTCCATGTACAGCACAGTGAGGGGGTAGTATAGTGTCATCTCCTCCATGTACAGCACAGTGAGGGGGTAGTATAGTGTCATCTCCTCCATGTACAGCACAGTGAGGGGGTAGTATAGTGTCATCTCCTCCATGTACAGCACAGTGAGGGGGTAGTATAGTGTCATCTCCTCCATGTACAGCACAGTGAGGGGGTAGTATAGTGTCATCTCCTCCATGTACAGCACAGTGAGGGGGTAGTATAGTGTCATCTCCTCCATGTACAGCACAGTGAGGGGGTAGTATAGTGTCATCTCCTCCATGTACAGCACAGTGAGGGGGTAGTATAGTGTCATCTCCTCCATGTACAGCACAGTGAGGGGGTAGTATAGTGTCATCTCCTCCATGTACAGCACAGTGAGGGGGTAGTATAGTGTCATCTCCTCCATGTACAGCACAGTGAGGGGGTAGTATAGTGTCATCTCCTCCATGTACAGCACAGTGAGGGGGTAGTATAGTGTCATCTCCTCCATGTACAGCACAGTGAGGGGGTAGTATAGTGTCATCTCCTCCATGTACAGCACAGTGAGGGGGTAGTATAGTGTCATCTCCTCCATGTACAGCACAGTGAGGGGGTAGTATAGTGTCATCTCCTCCATGTACAGCACAGTGAGGGGGTAGTATAGTGTCATCTCCTCCATGTACAGCACAGTGAGGGGGTAGTATAGTGTCATCTCCTCCATGTACAGCACAGTGAGGGGGTAGTATAGTGTCATCTCCTCCATGTACAGCACAGTGAGGGGGTAGTATAGTGTCATCTCCTCCATGTACAGCACAGTGAGGGGGTAGTATAGTGTCATCTCCTCCATGTACAGCACAGTGAGGGGGTAGTATAGTGTCATCTCCTCCATGTACAGCACAGTGAGGGGGTAGTATAGTGTCATCTCCTCCATGTACAGCACAGTGAGGGGGGAGTATAGTGTCATCTCCTCCATAGGGCCCCCCCGTACAGCACAGTGAGGGGGTAGTATAGTGTCATCTCCTCCATGTACAGCACAGTGAGGGGGTAGTATAGTGTCATCTCCTCCATGTACAGCACAGTGAGGGGGTAGTATAGTGTCATCTCCTCCATGTACAGCACAGTGAGGGGGTAGTATAGTGTCATCTCCTCCATGTACAGCACAGTGAGGGGGTAGTATAGTGTCATCTCCTCCATGTACAGCACAGTGAGGGGGTAGTATAGTGTCATCTCCTCCATGTACAGCACAGTGAGGGGGTAGTATAGTGTCATCTCCTCCATGTACAGCACAGTGAGGGGGTAGTATAGTGTCATCTCCTCCATGTACAGCACAGTGAGAGGGCCTCCGTAAGTATAGTGTCATCTCCTCCATGTACAGCACAGTGAGGGGGTAGTATAGTGTCATCTCCTCCATGTACAGCACAGTGAGGGGGTAGTATAGTGTCATCTCCTCCATGTACAGCACAGTGAGGGGGTAGTATAGTGTCATCTCCTCCATGTACAGCACAGTGAGGGGGTAGTATAGTGTCATCTCCTCCATGTACAGCACAGTGAGGGGGTAGTATAGTGTCATCTCCTCCATGTACAGCACAGTGAGGGGGTAGTATAGTGTCATCTCCTCCATGTACAGCACAGTGAGGGGGTAGTATAGTGTCATCTCCTCCATGTACAGCACAGTGGGGAATCTTATAAAGCCAGGGGTAGTATAGTGTCATCTCCTCCATGTACAGCACAGTGAGGGGGTAGTATAGTGTCATCTCCTCCATGTACAGCACAGTGAGGGGGTAGTATAGTGTCATCTCCTCCCTGTACAGCACAGTGAGGGGGTAGTATAGTGTCATCTCCTCCATGTACAGCACAGTGAGGGGGTAGTATAGTGTCATCTCCTCCATGTACAGCACAGTGAGGGGGTAGTATAGTGTCATCTCCTCCATGTACAGCACAGTGAGGGGGGTAGTAACAATAGTGTCATCTCCTCCATGTACAGCACAGTGAGGGGGTAGTATAGTGTCATCTCCTCCATGTACAGCACAGTGAGTGAGGGGGTAGTATAGTGTCATCTCCTCCATGTACAGCACAGTGAGGGGGTAGTATAGTGTCATCTCCTCCATGTACAGCACAGTGAGGGGGTAGTATAGTGTCATCTCCTCCATGTACAGCACAGTGAGGGGGTAGTATAGTGTCATCTCCTCCATGTACAGCACAGTGAGGGGGTAGTATAGTGTCATCTCCTCCATGTACAGCACAGTGAGGGGGTAGTATAGTGTCATCTCCTCCATGTACAGCACAGTGAGGGGGTAGAATGTCATCTCCTCCCTGTACAGCACAGTGAGGGGGTAGTATAGTGTCATCTCCTCCATGTACAGCACAGTGAGGGGAGTATAAAGTGTCATCTCCTCCATGTACAGCACAGTGAGGGGGTGGGCATAGTGTCATCTCCTCCATGTACAGCACAGTGAGGGGGTAGTATAGTGTCATCTCCTCCATGTACAGCACAGTGAGGGGGTAGTATAGTGTCATCTCCTCCATGTACAGCACAGTGAGGGGGTAGTATAGTGTCATCTCCTCCATGTACAGCACAGTGAGGGGGTAGTATAGTGTCATCTCCTCCATGTACAGCACAGTGAGGGGGTAGTATAGTGTCATCTCCTCCATGTACAGCACAGTGAGGGGGTAGTATAGTGTCATCTCCTCCATGTACAGCACAGTGAGGGGGTGTGGTAGTATAGTGTCATCTCCTCCATGTACAGCACAGTGAGGGGGTAGTATAGTGTCATCTCCTCCATGTACAGCACAGTGAGGGGGTAGTATAGTGTCATCTCCTCCATGTACAGCACAGTGAGGGGGTAGTATAGTGTCATCTCCTCCATGTACAGCACAGTGAGGGGGTAGTATAGTGTCATCTCCTCCATGTACAGCACAGTGAGGGGGGAGAAAGGTACCCCCCCCATGTACAGCCAGGGGGGTAGTATAGTGTCATCTCCTCCATGTACAGCACAGTGAGGGGGTAGTATAGTGTCATCTCCTCCATGTACAGCACAGTGAGGGGGTAGTATAGTGTCATCTCCTCCATGTACAGCACAGTGAGGGGGTAGTATAGTGTCATCTCCTCCATGTACAGCACAGTGAGGGGGTAGTATAGTGTCATCTCCTCCATGTACAGCACAGTGAGGGGGTAGTATAGTGTCATCTCCTCCATGTACAGCACAGTGAGGGGGTAGTATAGTGTCATCTCCTCCATGTACAGCACAGTGAGGGGGTAGTATAGTGTCATCTCCTCCATGTACAGCACAGTGAGGGGGTAGTATAGTGTCATCTCCTCCATGTACAGCACAGTGAGGGGGTAGTATAGTGTCATCTCCTCCATGTACAGCACAGTGAGGGGGTAGTATAGTGTCATCTCCTCCATGTACAGCACAGTGAGGGGGTAGTATAGTGTCATCTCCTCCATGTACAGCACAGTGAGGGGGTAGTATAGTGTCATCTCCTCCATGTACAGCACAGTGAGGGGTAGTATAGTGTCATCTCCTCCATGTACAGCACAGTGAGGGGGTAGTATAGTGTCATCTCCTCCATGTACAGCACAGTGAGGGGGTAGTATAGTGTCATCTCCTCCATGTACAGCACAGTGAGGGGGTAGTATAGTGTCATCTCCTCCATGTACAGCACAGTGAGGGGGTAGTATAGTGTCATCTCCTCCCTGTACAGCACAGTGAGGGGGTAGTATAGTGTCATCTCCTCCATGTACAGCACAGTGAGGGGGTAGTATAGTGTCATCTCCTCCATGTACAGCACAGTGAGGGGTAGTATAGTGTCATCTCCTCCATGTACAGCACAGTGAGGGGGTAGTATAGTGTCATCTCCTCCATGTACAGCACAGTGAGGGGGTAGTATAGTGTCATCTCCTCCATGTACAGCACAGTGAGGGGGTAGTATAGTGTCATCTCCTCCATGTACAGCACAGTGAGGGGGTGGTATATTGTCATCTCCTCCATGTACAGCCAGTGAGGGGTAGTGTAGTGTCATCTCCTCCATGTACAGCACAGTGAGGGGGGGGTAAAGTGGCAACCCCCCCATGTACAGCACAGTGAGGGGGTAGTATAGTGTCATCTCCTCCATGTACAGCACAGTGAGGGGGTAGTATAGTGTCATCTCCTCCATGTACAGCACAGTGAGGGGGTAGTATAGTGTCATCTCCTCCATGTACAGCACAGTGAGGGGTTTTATAGTGTCATCTCCTCCATGTACAGCACAGTGAGGGGGTAGTATAGTGTCATCTCCTCCATGTACAGCACAGTGAGGGGGTAGTATAGTGTCATCTCCTCCATGTACAGCACAGTGAGGGGGTAGTATAGTGTCATCTCCTCCATGTACAGCACAGTGAGGGGGGGCGCCCCGTCAGCCAGTATAGTGTCATCTCCTCCATGTACAGCACAGTGAGGGGGTAGTATAGTGTCATCTCCTCCATGTACAGCACAGTGAGGGGGTAGTATAGTGTCATCTCCTCCATGTACAGCACAGTGAGGGGGTAGTATAGTGTCATCTCCTCCATGTACAGCACAGTGAGGGGGGTAGTATAGTGTCATCTCCTCCATGTACAGCACAGTGAGGGGGTAGTATAGTGTCATCTCCTCCATGTACAGCACAGTGAGGGGGTAGTATAGTGTCATCTCCTCCATGTACAGCACAGTGAGTGAGGGGTAGTATAGTGTCATCTCCTCCATGTACAGCACAGTGAGGGGGTAGTATAGTGTCATCTCCTCCATGTACAGCACAGTGAGGGGGTAGTATAGTGTCATCTCCTCCATGTACAGCACAGTGAGGGGGTAGTATAGTGTCATCTCCTCCATGTACAGCACAGTGAGGGGGTAGTATAGTGTCATCTCCTCCATGTACAGCACAGTGAGGGGGTAGTATAGTGTCATCTCCTCCATGTACAGCACAGTGAGGGGGAAGAATAGTGTCATCTCCTCCTGTACAGCACAGTGAGGGGTAGGTATAGTGTCATC
This sequence comes from Leptodactylus fallax, assembly GCA_947044405.1. Taxonomy (NCBI): domain Eukaryota; kingdom Metazoa; phylum Chordata; class Amphibia; order Anura; family Leptodactylidae; genus Leptodactylus; species Leptodactylus fallax. The sequence goes on from CAMRHE010001249.1 coordinate 35,684, forward strand.
TCCTCCATGTACAGCACAGTGAGGGGGTAGTATAGTGTCATCTCCTCCATGTACAGCACAGTGAGGGGGTAGTATAGTGTCATCTCCTCCATGTACAGCACAGTGAGGGGGTAGTATAGTGTCATCTCCTCCATGTACAGCACAGTGAGGGGGAATAAAATGTCATCTCCTCCATGTACAGCACAGTGAGGGGGTAGTATAGTGTCATCTCCTCCATGTACAGCACAGTGAGGGGGTAGTATAGTGTCATCTCCTCCATGTACAGCACAGTGAGGGGGTAGTATAGTGTCATCTCCTCCATGTACAGCACAGTGAGGGGGTAGTATAGTGTCATCTCCTCCATGTACAGCACAGTGAGGGGGTAGTATAGTGTCATCTCCTCCATGTACAGCACAGTGAGGGGGTAGTATAGTGTCATCTCCTCCATGTACAGCACAGTGAGGGGGTAGTATAGTGTCATCTCCTCCATGTACAGCACAGTGAGGGGGTAGTATAGTGTCATCTCCTCCATGTACAGCACAGTGAGGGGGTAGTATAGTGTCATCTCCTCCATGTACAGCACAGTGAGGGGGTAGTATAGTGTCATCTCCTCCATGTACAGCACAGTGAGGGGGTAGTATAGTGTCATCTCCTCCATGTACAGCACAGTGAGGGGGTAGTATAGTGTCATCTCCTCCATGTACAGCACAGTGAGGGGGTAGTATAGTGTCATCTCCTCCATGTACAGCACAGTGAGGGGGTATATAGGTCATCTCCACAATGTACAGCACAGTGAGGGGTAGTATAGTGTCATCTCCTCCATGTACAGCACAGTGAGGGGGTAGTATAGTGTCATCTCCTCCATGTACAGCACAGTGAGGGGGTAGTATAGTGTCATCTCCTCCATGTACAGCACAGTGAGGGGGTAGTATAGTGTCATCTCCTCCATGTACAGCACAGTGAGGGGGTAGTATAGTGTCATCTCCTCCATGTACAGCACAGTGAGGGGGTAGTATAGTGTCATCTCCTCCATGTACAGCACAGTGAGGGGGAGTAAAATTTCCATCTCCTCCATGTACAGCACAGTGAGGGGGTAGTATAGTGTCATCTCCTCCATGTACAGCACAGTGAGGGGGTAGTATAGTGTCATCTCCTCCATGTACAGCACAGTGAGGGGGTAGTATAGTGTCATCTCCTCCATGTACAGCACAGTGAGGGGGTAGTATAGTGTCATCTCCTCCATGTACAGCACAGTGAGGGGGTAGTATAGTGTCATCTCCTCCATGTACAGCACAGTGAGGGGGTAGTATAGTGTCATCTCCTCCATGTACAGCACAGTGAGGGGGTAGTATAGTGTCATCTCCTCCATGTACAGCACAGTGAGGGGGTAGTATAGTGTCATCTCCTCCATGTACAGCACAGTGAGGGGGGGGTTATTTGTCATCTCCTCCATGTACAGCACAGTGAGGGGGTAGTATAGTGTCATCTCCTCCATGTACAGCACAGTGAGGGGGTAGTATAGTGTCATCTCCTCCCTGTACAGCACAGTGAGGGGGTAGTATAGTGTCATCTCCTCCCTGTACAGCACAGTGAGGGGGTAGTATAGTGTCATCTCCTCCATGTACAGCACAGTGAGGGGGTAGTATAGTGTCATCTCCTCCATGTACAGCACAGTGAGGGGGTAGTATAGTGTCATCTCCTCCCTGTACAGCACAGTGAGGGGGTAGTATAGTGTCATCTCCTCCATGTACAGCACAGTGAGGGGGGGGTAGAGTGTCATCTCCTCCATGTACAGCACAGTGAGGGGGTAGTATAGTGTCATCTCCTCCCTGTACAGCACAGTGAGGGGGGGTAGTATAGTGTCATCTCCTCCATGTACAGCACAGTGAGGGGGTAGTATAGTGTCATCTCCTCCATGTACAGCACAGTGAGGGGGTAGTATAGTGTCATCTCCTCCATGTACAGCACAGTGAGGGGGTAGTATAGTGTCATCTCCTCCATGTACAGCACAGTGAGGGGGTAGTATAGTGTCATCTCCTCCATGTACAGCACAGTGAGGGGGTAGTATAGTGTCATCTCCTCCATGTACAGCACAGTGAGGGGGTAGTATAGTGTCATCTCCTCCATGTACAGCACAGTGAGGGGGTAGTATAGTGTCATCTCCTCCATGTACAGCACAGTGAGGGGGTAGTATAGTGTCATCTCCTCCATGTACAGCACAGTGAGGGGGTAGTATAGTGTCATCTCCTCCATGTACAGCACAGTGAGGGGGTAGTATAGTGTCATCTCCTCCATGTACAGCACAGTGAGGGGGTAGTATAGTGTCATCTCCTCCATGTACAGCACAGTGAGGGGGTAGTATAGTGTCATCTCCTCCATGTACAGCACAGTGAGGGGGTAGTATAGTGTCATCTCCTCCATGTACAGCACAGTGAGGGGGTAGTATAGTGTCATCTCCTCCATGTACAGCACAGTGAGGGGGTAGTATAGTGTCATCTCCTCCATGTACAGCACAGTGAGGGGGTAGTATAGTGTCATCTCCTCCATGTACAGCACAGTGAGGGGGTAGTATAGTGTCATCTCCTCCATGTACAGCACAGTGAGGGGGTAGTATAGTGTCATCTCCTCCATGTACAGCACAGTGAGGGATCTCAGGAAAATGTACAGCACAGTGAGGGGGTAGTATAGTGTCATCTCCTCCATGTACAGCACAGTGAGGGGGTAGTATAGTGTCATCTCCTCCATGTACAGCACAGTGAGGGGGTAGTATAGTGTCATCTCCTCCATGTACAGCACAGTGAGGGGGTAGTATAGTGTCATCTCCTCCATGTACAGCACAGTGAGGGGGTAGTATAGTGTCATCTCCTCCATGTACAGCACAGTGAGGGGGTAGTATAGTGTCATCTCCTCCATGTACAGCACAGTGAGGGGGTAGTATAGTGTCATCTCCTCCATGTACAGCACAGTGAGGGGGTAGTATAGTGTCATCTCCTCCATGTACAGCACAGTGAGGGGGTAGTATAGTGTCATCTCCTCCATGTACAGCACAGTGAGGGGGTAGTATAGTGTCATCTCCTCCATGTACAGCACAGTGAGGGGGTAGTATAGTGTCATCTCCCTCCATGTACAGCACAGTGAGGGGGGTAGTATAGTGTCATCTCCTCCATGTACAGCACAGTGAGGGGGTAGTATAGTGTCATCTCCTCCATGTACAGCACAGTGAGGGGGTAGTATAGTGTCATCTCCTCCATGTACAGCACAGTGAGGGGGTAGTATAGTGTCATCTCCTCCATGTACAGCACAGTGAGGGGGTAGTATAGTGTCATCTCCTCCATGTACAGCACAGTGAGGGGGGGGGCCCTATAGTGTCATCTCCTCCATGTACAGCACAGTGAGGGGGTAGTATAGTGTCATCTCCTCCCTGTACAGCACAGTGAGGGGGTAGTATAGTGTCATCTCCTCCATGTACAGCACAGTGAGGGGGTAGTATAGTGTCATCTCCTCCATGTACAGCACAGTGAGGGGGTAGTATAGTGTCATCTCCTCCCTGTACAGCACAGTGAGGGGGTAGTATAGTGTCATCTCCTCCATGTACAGCACAGTGAGGGGGTAGTATAGTGTCATCTCCTCCATGTACAGCACAGTGAGGGGGTAGTATAGTGTCATCTCCTCCATGTACAGCACAGTGAGGGGGTAGTATAGTGTCATCTCCTCCATGTACAGCACAGTGAGGGGGTAGTATAGTGTCATCTCCTCCATGTACAGCACAGTGAGGGGTAGTATAGTGTCATCTCCTCCATGTACAGCACAGTGAGGGGGTAGTATAGTGTCATCTCCTCCCTGTACAGCACAGTGAGGGGGTAGTATAGTGTCATCTCCTCCATGTACAGCACAGTGAGGGGGTAGTATAGTGTCATCTCCTCCATGTACAGCACAGTGAGGGGGTAGTATAGTGTCATCTCCTCCATGTACAGCACAGTGAGGGGGTAGTATAGTGTCATCTCCTCCATGTACAGCACAGTGAGGGGGTAGTATAGTGTCATCTCCTCCATGTACAGCACAGTGAGGGGGTAGTATAGTGTCATCTCCTCCATGTACAGCACAGTGAGGGGTAGTATAGTGTCATCTCCTCCATGTACAGCACAGTGAGGGGGTAGTATAGTGTCATCTCCTCCATGTACAGCACAGTGAGGGGGTAGTATAGTGTCATCTCCTCCATGTACAGCACAGTGAGGGGGTAGTATAGTGTCATCTCCTCCATGTACAGCACAGTGAGGGGGTAGTATAGTGTCATCTCCTCCATGTACAGCACAGTGAGGGGGTAGTATAGTGTCATCTCCTCCATGTACAGCACAGTGAGGGGGTAGTATAGTGTCATCTCCCTCCATGTACAGCACAGTGAGGGGGTAGTATAGTGTCATCTCCTCCATGTACAGCACAGTGAGGGGGTAGTATAGTGTCATCTCCTCCATGTACAGCACAGTGAGGGGGTAGTATAGTGTCATCTCCTCCATGTACAGCACAGTGAGGGGGTAGTATAGTGTCATCTCCTCCATGTACAGCACAGTGAGGGGGTAGTATAGTGTCATCTCCTCCATGTACAGCACAGTGAGGGGGTAGTATAGTGTCATCTCCTCCCTGTACAGCACAGTGAGGGGGTAGTATAGTGTCATCTCCTCCATGTACAGCACAGTGAGGGGGTAGTATAGTGTCATCTCCTCCATGTACAGCACAGTGAGGGGGTAGTATAGTGTCATCTCCTCCATGTACAGCACAGTGAGGGGGTAGTATAGTGTCATCTCCCCTCCATGTACAGCACAGTGAGGGGGTAGTATAGTGTCATCTCCTCCATGTACAGCACAGTGAGGGGGGAGAAGTAGTCATCTCCTCCCTGTACAGCACAGTGAGGGGGTGGTAGGTAGTGTCATCTCCTCCATGTACAGCACAGTGAGGGGGTAGTATAGTGTCATCTCCTCCATGTACAGCACAGTGAGGGGGTAGTATAGTGTCATCTCCTCCCTGTACAGCACAGTGAGGGGGTAGTATAGTGTCATCTCCTCCATGTACAGCACAGTGAGGGGGTAGTATAGTGTCATCTCCTCCCTGTACAGCACAGTGAGGGGGTAGTATAGTGTCATCTCCTCCATGTACAGCACAGTGAGGGGGTAGTATAGTGTCATCTCCTCCATGTACAGCACAGTGAGGGGGTAGTATAGTGTCATCTCCTCCATGTACAGCACAGTGAGGGGGTAGTATAGTGTCATCTCCTCCATGTACAGCACAGTGAGGGGGTAGTATAGTGTCATCTCCTCCATGTACAGCACAGTGAGGGGGTAGTATAGTGTCATCTCCTCCATGTACAGCACAGTGAGGGGGTAGTATAGTGTCATCTCCTCCATGTACAGCACAGTGAGGGGGTAGTATAGTGTCATCTCCTCCATGTACAGCACAGTGAGGGGGTAGTATAGTGTCATCTCCTCCATGTACAGCACAGTGAGGGGGTAGTATAGTGTCATCTCCTCCATGTACAGCACAGTGAGGGGGTAGTATAGTGTCATCTCCTCCATGTACAGCACAGTGAGGGGGTAGTATAGTGTCATCTCCTCCATGTACAGCACAGTGAGGGGGTAGTATAGTGTCATCTCCTCCATGTACAGCACAGTGAGGGGGTAGTATAGTGTCATCTCCTCCATGTACAGCACAGTGAGGGGGGTAGTATAGTGTCATCTCCTCCATGTACAGCACAGTGAGGGGGTAGTATAGTGTCATCTCCTCCATGTACAGCACAGTGAGGGGGTAGTATAGTGTCATCTCCTCCCTGTACAGCACAGTGAGGGGGTAGTATAGTGTCATCTCCTCCATGTACAGCACAGTGAGGGGGTAGTATAGTGTCATCTCCTCCCTGTACAGCACAGTGAGGGGGTAGTATAGTGTCATCTCCTCCATGTACAGCACAGTGAGGGGGTAGTATAGTGTCATCTCCTCCATGTACAGCACAGTGAGGGGGTAGTATAGTGTCATCTCCTCCCTGTACAGCACAGTGAGGGGGTAGTATAGTGTCATCTCCTCCATGTACAGCACAGTGAGGGGGTAGTATAGTGTCATCTCCTCCATGTACAGCACAGTGAGGGGGTAGTATAGTGTCATCTCCTCCATGTACAGCACAGTGAGGGGGTAGTATAGTGTCATCTCCTCCATGTACAGCACAGTGAGGGGGTAGTATAGTGTCATCTCCTCCATGTACAGCACAGTGAGGGGGTAGTATAGTGTCATCTCCTCCATGTACAGCACAGTGAGGGGGTAGTATAGTGTCATCTCCTCCATGTACAGCACAGTGAGGGGGTAGTATAGTGTCATCTCCTCCATGTACAGCACAGTGAGGGGGTAGTATAGTGTCATCTCCTCCATGTACAGCACAGTGAGGGGGGTAGAGTGTGGTCATCCCCTGCCTGTACAGCACAGTGAGGGGGTAGTATAGTGTCATCTCCTCCATGTACAGCACAGTGAGGGGGTAGTATAGTGTCATCTCCTCCATGTACAGCACAGTGAGGGGGTAGTATAGTGTCATCTCCTCCATGTACAGCACAGTGAGGGGGTAGTATAGTGTCATCTCCTCCATGTACAGCATAGTGAGGGGGTAGTATAGTGTCATCCCCTGTCTGTAGAGCACAGTGAGGGGGTAGTATAGTGTCATCTCCTCCATGTACAGCACAGTGAGGGGGTAGTATAGTGTCATCCCCTGCCTGTACAGCACAGTGAGGGGGTAGTATAGTGTCATCTCCTCCATGTACAGCACAGTGAGGGGGTAGTATAGTGTCATCTCCTCCCTGTAGAGCACAGTGAGGGGGTAGTATAGTGTCATCTCCTCCATGTACAGCACAGTGAGGGGGTAGTATAGTGTCATCCCCTGTCTGTAGAGTGCCGTGAGGGGGGTAGTATAGTATGGTCTCATCTCCATAGAACGCTGTGAGGGGGTAGTATAGTGTCTTTCTCTCGTAGAGATCTGTCAGGGGTGTGAAGGATCTCACTTTGCCAAGCCGCCTGGCACACCTAAGAACAACCTCCTTATCTCCCACTCACAACCTGTGAGCGGACCGGGTTCATAGGATAATATGAAACGAGCTTTATAAATTATATTTATTAATCCAAGTGGGTCGGTACTAAGCACTATCATATACAGAAATACATATCAATGAATTATCAAGCAAATACGGGTAAAAGTAAAATACAGTGCAGAAAATAAAATGGGAAATAAAACATAGGAAATACCAGAATAAGTTTGCTGCTCAGTGATTTTATGGTAGTTCCCTGGTCAGTGTATTTGTAACTACATAGCTCGGTCTCCTCATGTGCAACAGTTTGTAGATTAATTGGTTAATGACTTAAATTAGTGCTAGTTATGAAGCTTCTCTATATAAGTAGCTGCAGATTATGGGGGAAGCATTTCCAATGCAGGGGGGCATTTCCTAAGGCAGAATCCATCTTAACCGAAGTGCAGATTAACCAAAGTGCACTTACACATGGCACTGAGACAGGGCACAAGACAGGCCAGCCATGGAAGAACACCAGGTAAACTTCTACCCAAAACAACACGCTTTATCACATGGTATGATATACAGGAGCTGCACTTACTATGTTAGCAATTGACTTCCTGCAGAACTCCCCTCCATCTCTACCGCCAGTGTACACTATACATATCAGTCCTCTCTCCTCCTTCTCTACCGCCAGTGTACACTATACATATCAGTCCTCTCCTCCATCTCTACCGCCAGTGTACACTATACATATCAGTCCTCTCCTCCATCTCTACCACCAGTGTACACTATACATATCAGTCCTCTCTCCTCCATCTCTACCGCCAGTGTACACTATACATATCAGTCCTCTCCTCCATCTCTACCGCCAGTGTACACTATACATATCAGTCCTCTCCTCCATCTCTACCACCAGTGTACACTATACATATCAGTCCTCTCTCCTCCATCTCTACCACCAGTGTACACTATACATATCAGTCCTCTCCTCCATCTCTACCGCCAGTGTACACTATACATATCAGTCCTCTCCTCCATCTCTACCGCCAGTGTACACTATACATATCAGTCCTCTCCTCCATCTCTACCGCCAGTGTACACTATACATATCAGTCCTCTCCTCCATCTCTACCGCCAGTGTACACTATACATATCAGTCCTCTCCTCCATCTCTACCGCCAGTGTACACTATACATATCAGTCCTCTCCTCCTTCTCTACCGCCAGTGTACACTATACATATCAGTCCTCTCCTCCATCTCTACCGCCAGTGTACACTATACATATCAGTCCTCTCTCCTCCATCTCTACCGCCAGTGTACACTATACATATCAGTCCTCTCCTCCATCTCTACCGCCAGTGTACACTATACATATCAGTCCTCTCTCCTCCATCTCTACCGCCAGTGTACACTATACATATCAGTCCTCTCTCCTCCATCTCTACCGCCAGTGTACACTATACTTCAGCCCTCCCCCCCATCTCTACCGCCAGTGTACACTATACATATCAGTCCTCTCCTCCATCTCTACCACCAGTGTACACTATACATATCAGTCCTCTCTCCTCCATCTCTACCGCCAGTGTACACTATACATATCAGTCCTCTCCTCCATCTCTACCGCCAGTGTACACTATACATATCAGTCCTCTCCTCCATCTCTACCACCAGTGTACACTATACATATCAGTCCTCTCTCCTCCATCTCTACCGCCAGTGTACACTATATATATCAGTCCTCTCCTCCATCTCTACCGCCAGTGTACACTATACATATCAGTCCTCTCCCCTCCATCTCTACCGCCAGTGTACACTATACATATCAGTCCTCTCCTCCATCTCTACCGCCAGTGTACACTATACATATCAGTCCTCTCCTCCATCTCTACCGCCAGTGTACACTATACATATCAGTCCTCTCCTCCATCTCTACCGCCAGTGTACACTATACATATCAGTCCTCTCCTCCATCTCTACCGCCAGTGTACACTATACATATCAGTCCTCTCCTCCTCTCTACCGCCAGTGTACACTATACATATCAGTCCTCTCCTCCATCTCTACCGCCAGTGTACACTATACATATCAGTCCTCTCCTCCTTCTCTACCGCCAGTGTACACTACACATCAGTCCTCTCCTCCATCTCTACCGCCAGTGTACACTATACATATCAGTCCTCTCCTCCTTCTCACCGCCAGTGTACACATACATATCAGTCCTCTCCTCCATCTCTACCGCCAGTGTACACTATACATATCAGTCCTCTCCTCCATCTCTACCACCAGTGTACACTATACATATCAGTCCCTCTCCTCCATCTCTACCGCCAGTGTACACTATATATATCAGTCCTCTCCTCCATCTCTACCGCCAGTGTACACTATACATATCAGCCTCCTCTCCCCTCCATCTCTACCGCCAGTGTACACTATACATATCAGTCCTCTCCTCCATCTCTACCGCCAGTGTACACTATACATATCAGTCCTCTCCTCCATCTCTACCGCCAGTGTACACTATACATATCAGTCCTCTCCTCCATCTCTACCGCCAGTGTACACTATACATATCAGTCCTCTCCTCCATCTCTACCGCCAGTGTACACTATACATATCAGTCCTCTCCTCCTTCTCTACCGCCAGTGTACACTATACATATCAGTCCTCTCCTCCATCTCTACCGCCAGTGTACACTATACATATCAGTCCTCTCCTCCTTCTCTACCGCCAGTGTACACTATACATATCAGTCCTCTCCTCCATCTCTACCGCCAGTGTACACTATACATATCAGTCCTCTCCTCCATCTCTACCACCAGTGTACACTATACATATCAGTCCTTACTCACTCCCAAGGTGCAGATGCCATTCACAGACCTTAGCGCAGATGACCTGGCCATGATAAAATTGATAAGATCCGTCAGGAAATAACTGCCCAATCCCCAGGTGGCACTGACCCCCTCACCAGCTGCACTTCATACTGTTCATTCTCATCTTTTGAACCTGTTACAGAGGAGGAAGTATCTCAGCTACTTTCTTCTTCTCGCCCTACGACCTGCAGTAGTGACCCTTTCCCCTCACACCTTCTCCAGTCTGTCGCCTGCTGTCACGACTTACCTTACTAAAATATTTAACCTCTCTCTCTTCTGGAATTTTCCCATCCTCTTTCAGACATGCTGTCATAACCTCACTACTGAAGAAATCCTCCCTTGACCCGTCCTGTGCTGCTAACTATCGACCTGTCTCTAACCTTCCTTTTATCTCCAAAATCTTGGAACGCTTGGTCTATTCTTATTTAATCCGCTATCTTTCTGCTAACTCTCTTCTTGACCCCTTACAATCTGGCTTCCGCACTCTGCGCTCTACTGAAACGGCCCTCACAAAAGTCTCCAATGATCTCCTGACGTCTAAATCCAAAGGTGACTTCTCTCTTCTTATTCTTCTAGATCTCTCAGCAGCATTTGACACTGTTGACCATCAATTCCTCCTCACTATGCTCCGCTCTGTCGGCCTCACAGACACCGCTCTCTCCTGGTTCTCCTCTTATCTCTCTGACCGCACTTTCTGTGTATCATTTGCGGGCTCTGTCTCTTCCCCTCTTCCCCTTGCCGTTGGGGTTCCTCAGGGCTCGGTCCTAGGTCCCCTGCTCTTCTCTCTCTACACGGCCCCCATTGGACAAACCATCACTAGATTTGGCTTCTGGTACCATCTTTATGCTGATGACACCCAATTATATACGTCATCCCGTGACATCACCCCTGCACTAATATAGAACACCAGTGACTGTCTCTCTGCTGTCTCTAATATCATGTCTTCTCTCTATCTGACACTGAATCTCTCACAGACTGAACTACTGCTGTTTCCTCCATCTAATAGATCTGTCCCTGATATCTCCATTGCAGTCTTACCATAACTCCTAGGCAGTATGCCCGCTGCCTCGGGGTTATGTCTGACTCAGACCTTTCCTTCACCCCCCATATCCAATCACTCGCACGCTCATGTCATCTCCACCTCAAAAACATCTCCAGAATCCGCCCTTTCCTTACCACAGATACACTAAAGACACTTATTGTTGCCCTGATTCACTCTCGCCTTGACTACTGTAACTCCTTACTAATCGTCTTCCCCTTACTAAACTCTCCCCTCTACAATCTATTCTGAATGCGGCGGCGGCCAGGCTCATCTATCAGTCTAGACGCTACAGCGAGGCCTCCGGTCTGCGCCGGTCGCTACAGCGAGGCCTCCGGTCTGTGCCGGTCACTACAGCGAGGCCTCCGGTCTGTGCCGCTCACTACAGCGAGGCCTCCGGTCTGTGCCGGTCACTACAGCGAGGCCTCCGGTCTGTGCCGGTCACTACAGCGAGGCCTCCGGTCTGTGCCAGTCATTACAGCGAGGCCTCCGGTCTGTGCCGGTCACTACAGCGAGGCCTCCGGTCTGTGCCGCTCACTACAGCGAGGCCTCCAGTCTGTGCCGCTCACTACAGCGAGGCCTCCGGTCTGTGCCGGTCATTACAGCGAGGCCTCCGATCTGTGCCGGTCACTACAGCGAGGCCTCCGGTCTGTGCCGGTCACTACATTGGCTGCCTATTAAATACAGAATACAATATAAACTTCTCCCCCTCCTCCACAAGGCTCTCTATAATGCTGCACCTCCCTACATTTCCTCTATTATACAATTGTCTGACCATTGTACAAGCAATGCTACCTCCTGTGTCACCTCCTCTACCTCATAGATTGTAAGCTCTTGTCACCCCCTCTACCTCATAGATTGTAAGCTCTTGTGTCACCTCTACCTCATAGATTGTAAGCTCTTGTGTCACCCCCTCTACCCCATAGATTAAGCTCTGTGTCACCCCCTCTACCCCATAGATTAAGCTCTTGTGTCACCTCCTCTACCTCATAGATTGTAAGCTCTTGTGCCACCTCCTCTACCTCATAGATTGTAAGCTCTTGTGTCACCTCCTCTACCTCATAGATTGTAAGCTCTTGTGTCACCTCTACCTCATAGATTGTAAGCTCTTGTGTCACCCCCTCTACCTCATAGATTGTAAGCTCTTGTGTCACCTCCTCTACCTCATAGATTAACCTCTTGTGTCACCTCTACCTCATAGATTGTAAGCTCTTGTGTCACCTCTACCTCATAGATTGTAAGCTCTTGTGTCACCTCTACCTCATAGATTGTAAGCTCTTGTGTCACCTCCTCTACCTCATAGATTGTAAGCTCTTGTGCCACCTCCTCTACCTCATAGATTGTAAGCTCTTGTGTCACCTCCTCTACCTCATAGATTGTACGCTCTTGTGTCACCTCTACCTCATAGATTGTAAGCTCTTGTGTCACCTCTACCTCATAGATTGTAAGCTCTTGTGTCACCCCCTCTACCTCATAGATTGTAAGCTCTTGTGTCACCTCCTCTACCTCATAGATTGTAAGCTCTTGTGTCACCTCTACCTCATAGATTGTAAGCTCTTGTGTCACCCCCTCTACCTCATAGATTGTAAGCTCTTGTGTCACCTCTACCTCATAGATTGTAAGCTCTTGTGTCACCTCTACCTCATAGATTGTAAGCTCTTGTGTCACCTCCTCTACCTCATAGATTGTAAGCTCTTGTGTCACCTCTACCTCATAGATTGTAAGCTCTTGTGTCACCTCTACCTCATAGATTGTAAGCTCTTGTGTCACCTCCTCTACCTCATAGATTGTAAGCTCTTGTGTCACCTCCTCTACCTCATAGATTAACCTCTTGTGTCACCTCTACCTCATAGATTGTAAGCTCTTGTGTCACCTCTACCTCATAGATTGTAAGCTCTTGTGTCACCTCTACCTCATAGATTGTAAGCTCTTGTGTCACCTCCTCTACCTCATAGATTGTAAGCTCTTGTGTCACCTCCTCTACCTCATAGATTGTAAGCTCTTGTGTCACCTCCTCTACCTCATAGATTGTAAGCTCTTGTGTCACCTCTACCTCATAGATTGTAAGCTCTTGTGTCACCTCTACCTCATAGATTGTAAGCTCTTGTGTCACCTCCTCTACCTCATAGATTGTAAGCTCTTGTGTCACCTCCTCTACCTCATAGATTGTAAGCTCTTGTGTCACCTCCTCTACCTCATAGATTGTAAGCTCTTGTGTCACCCCCTCTACCTCATAGATTGTAAGCTCTTGTGTCACCTCCTCTACCTCATAGATTGTAAGCTCTTGTGTCACCTCCTCTACCTCATAGATTGTAAGCTCTTGTGTCACCTCTACCTCATAGAGTGTAAGCTCTTGTGTCACCTCTACCCCATAGATTGTAAGCTCTTGTGTCACCTCCTCTACCTCATAGATTGTAAGCTCTTGTGTCACCTCCTCTACCTCATAGATTGTAAGCTCTTGTGTCACCTCCTCTACCTCATAGATTGTAAGCTCTTGTGTCACCTCTACCTCATAGATTGTAAGCTCTTGTGTCACCCCCTCTACCTCATAGATTGTAAGCTCTTGTGTCACCTCCTCTACCTCATAGATTAACCTCTTGTGTCACCTCTACCTCATAGATTGTAAGCTCTTGTGTCACCTACCTCATAGATTGTAAGCTCTTGTGTCACCTCTACCTCATAGATTGTAAGCTCTTGTGTCACCTCCTCTACCTCATAGATTGTAAGCTCTTGTGTCACCTCCTCTACCTCATAGATTGTAAGCTCTTGTGTCACCTCCTCTACCTCATAGATTGTAAGCTCTTGTGTCACCCCCCTCTACCTCATAGATTGTAAGCTCTTGTGTCACCTACTGTGAAAGATCCTCAGTGCGCCAACACAGCGTTGGCCCACACCTGAGACTTCTTTACTAAAAACCACACTCACCTCCAGTGAGTGCTGGGTCCACAAGATAAATACAAGACAAGCTTTCTAAATTTTATGTATTTATTAACCCCTAAATAGGTCAGTATTAACATCTAACACATGCAGTTCAGAACAGATATGCAGATATATACAAGCATTAACAGTTACTAGTTACAATATACAGCACTTAAAATAAAAAGGGAATAAAAGTGAAAATGATTACTTTACCACACATATCCTTGATGTGGCTCTATAGTCCAACACTCACACGTAGCATGTGGAGATAACCAGTGGAGGCTCCTAGCAGCAGCATCACAGCATTCCAGCCTGCATGCTCATCACAGTATATCCTCAGTAGTCTCTTCTTTGTAGTCTCCCTCACTGACCTCTTACCTCATCTTTTATACCCTTGATTACACCACCCAGAATGAGGTCACCGGCGACGGCAAGTCTGATTGACTAACGCACTCAAGTCAAGATTCTTTGTAAGGAGATGGGACCAAGTGGAATGACACAATGCCGTTTATATGTTATCAACCAGGTCGGATCAACAGCCCAGGCCAAACAATACATGTGTATTTGATCACCCAGGGCTAAGTAGGAATTCAATGGAGCCATTCTGGGATGAGTACAAAGCCCTATTGTTACATTGTTGCCACTACTGACAACATACACCTAGGATTAGAGCTACGCACAGTTAAATTAAATAAAATTAAGAGGGAGATACGATACCCAGAGATCAAAATACATCTTTGAGTTATAGCCATATTTAAGTGGAATCATCACAGAGGTATATTGGGGGATACATTAGTGTCGCCCCCTCCCTGTACTGCTTTATGGGTGGTATATTAGGGGGTATATTAGGGGGTATATTGGGGGATATATTAGTGTCGCCCCCTCCCTGTACTGCTCTATGGGTGGTATACTGGGGGATATATTAGTGTCGCCACCTCCCTTTACTGCTCTATGGGTGGTATATTAGGGGGTGTGGAAAAGCAAATGGAAAGAAAAGACATAAGCCCCTCCCAGACCCCCCTTAAGTCAATTTCGGGTCATAAACAGTCTGTCTGCCAGATTGAGGCAGATGTTAACTGGCTTAATGAACTAAACCTATTCTTCAACAGATTTGATCACACACCAGCTCCTCCCACTCCAGCATGTCCTTCAGCTCCCCTCACCACAATGACTTCTCCCCATGCGGCCACTTCCCAACAGACCAGTAAATCCAGAAATCTGTCTTTATCTGACCACAGTCTGACCTTCACACGGGCCCAGGTGAGGAAGGAGATGAAAAAGATCAAGGCGAGGGAAAGCCGCAGGGCCAGATAACATCAGTGCAAGGCTAATTAAGACTTGCGGGGACCAGCTGTGTGGTATAATTACATATATGTATAATATGAGCCTGAGGCAGGAAATAGTCCCTGAATTATGGAAATCTTCTTGTGTGGTACCAGTTCCAAAGAAACCCCACCCTATGGACCTCAACGACTACAGACCTGTAGCACTGACATCCCACTTGATGAAGATCTTAGAGAGATTGGTTCTCACACATCTTCGCCCTCTAGTGAGCCCCGCTATGGACCCTCTCCAGTTTGCTTATCGGCCGGGCATAGGGGTAGATGATGTCATCATCCATCTTCTGCACAGGACTCTGTCTCACCTGGAGAAACCAGGGAACACGGTGAGAATAATGTTCTTTGACTTCTCCAGTGCTTTGAACACCATACAGCCCAGGTTACTGAGAGACAAGCTGGGCCTTGCTGGAGTGGACCACCACCTCTCCAACTGGATCCTAGACTACCTCACAAATCGACCTCAATACGTGAGAGCCCGAGACTGTGTGTCAGGTACCGTGATCTGTAATACGGGGGCACCTCAGGGTACGGTTCTCGCCCCTTTCCTCTTCACACTGTACACTGCTGATTTTAGGTGCTCTCATCCAGCTGCTACCTACAGAAGTATTCTGACGACTCTGCAATAGTGGGTCTCATCACAGATGATGATGACAGGGAGTACAGAGAACTGAACCGGTTTTTTGTGGACTGGTGCCACCAGAACCACCTGAAGATTAACGCGGGGAAGACCAAGGAGATGGTGGTGGACTTCCGCAAAGGCAGAAGCCCTCCTAAACCAGTGGACATCCTGGGGACGGGCATCGAGATTGTGAACACCTATAAGTACCTGGGTTTGCTCCTTAATAATAAGCTGGACTGGGCAGATCACATGGAGGCCCTGTACAGGAAGGGCCACAGCAGGCTCTACCTGCTTAGGAAGCTGAGAGCCTTTGGAATCCGGGGGGCACTTCTTAGGACTTTCTTCAACTCGGTAGTGGCATCAGCCATCTTCTTTGGAGTGGCCTGCAGGGGGAGCAGTATATCAACCAGGGACAGAAATAAACTTGACAAGCTGATTAGAAGGGCCAGCTCTGTCCTGGGGAGCCCACTGGACCCAGTGCAGGTGGTGGGTGACAGAAGGATACTGTCCGTGGTGAGCTCCATGCAGAAGAAGAAGTCCCATCCCATGCATGAGACTGTGATCGCGCTGGGCAGTACTGTCAGTGACCGACTGCTCCACCCTAAGTGTGAGAAGGAGCACTATCGGAAGTCTTTCCTCCCCACCGCGGTTAGGCTGTACAACCAACACCGACCTAAGCGGAGATCATTACACACAGAGAACTGAAATATCTCTCTGCCTGTTATATCCCCCCCCCCCCTCTGCTACGTTCTATCTGTCTGTCTGCTATTAATGTAATGCCTCTCACCTTGGAACATTCCGGTACATGTTGTATTTGTATTTGTATCTGCTTATCTTATCTTTGCTGCTGTAACACACTGAATTTCCCCACTGTGGGACTATTAAAGGACTATTATTATTATTATTGGGGGATATATTAGGGGTTATATAAGGGGATATATTAGGGGGTATATTAGTGTCGCCCCCTCCCTGTACTGCTCTATGGGTGGTATATTAGGGGGTATATTGGGGGATATAATGGGGGATATATTAGGGGGTATATTGGGGGATATATTAGGGGGTATATTGGGGATATAATGGGGGATATATTAAGGGTATATTAGTGTCGCCCACTCCCTGTACTGCTCTATGGGTGGTATATTAGGGGGTATATTGGGGGATTGGGGGGGGTATATTGGGGATATAATGGGGGATATATTAGGGGATATATTAGTGTCGCCCCCCCCCGGGGCGCGCCCTATGGGTGGTATATTAGGGGGTATATTGGGGGATATATTAGGGGGAGGGGGGTATATTGGGGATATAATGGGGGATATATTAGGGGATATATTAGTGTCGCCCCCTCCCTGTACTGCTCTATGGGTGGTATATTAGGGGGTATATTGGGGGATATATTAGGGGGTATATTAGGGGTTATATAAGGGGATATATTAGGGGGTATATTAGTGTCGCCCCCTCCCTGTACTGCTCTATGGGTGGTATATTAGGGGATATAATGGGGGATATATTAGGGGGTATATTGGGGATATAATGGGGGATATATTAGGGGATATATTAGTGTCGCCCACTCCCTGTACTGCTCTATGGGTGGTATATTAGGGGGTATATTGGGGGATATAATGGGGGATATATTAGGGGGTATATTGGGGGATATATTAGGGGGTATATTGGGGATATAATGGGGGATATATTAAGGGATATATTAGTGTCGCCCACTCCCTGTACTGCTCTATGGGTGGTATATTAGGGGGTATATTGGGGGATATATTAGGGGGTATATTGGGGATATAATGGGGGATATATTAGGGGATATATTAGTGTCGTCCCCTCCCTGTACTGCTCTATGGGTGGTATATTAGGGGGTATATTGGGGGATATATTAGGGGGTATATTAGGGGTTATATAAGGGGATATATTAGGGGGTATATTAGTGTCGCCCCCTCCCTGTACTGCTCTATGGGTGGTATATTGGGGGATATATTAGGGGGTATATTGGGGATATAATGGGGGATATATTAGGGGATATATTAGTGTCGCCCCCTCCCTGTACTGCTCTATGGGTGGTATATTAGGGGGTATATTGGGGGATATATTAGGGGGTATATTGGGGATATATTAGGGGATATATTAGTGTCGCCCCCTCCCTGTACTGCTCTATGGGTGGTATATTAGGGGGTATATTGGGGGATATATTAGGGGGTATATTGGGGATATAATGGGGGATATATTAGTGTCGCCCCCTCCCTGTACTGCTCTATGGGTGGTATATTAGGGGGTATATTGGGGGATATATTAGGAGGTATATTAGGGGGTATATTAGGAGGTATATTGGGGGATATATTAGGGGATATATTAGTGTCGCCCCCTCCCTGTACTGCTCTATGGGGGATATATTAGGGGATATATTAGTGTCGCCCACTCCCTGTACTGCTCTATGGGTGGTATATTAGGGGGTATATTGGGGGATATATTAGGGGGTATATTAGTGTCGCCCCCTCCCTGTACTGCTCTATGGGTGGTATATTAGGGGGTATATTGGGGGATATATTGGGGGATATATTAGTGTCGCCCCCTCCCTGTACTGCTCTATGGGTGGTATATTAGGGGGTATATTGGGGGATATATTAGGGGGTATATTGGGGATATAATGGGGGATATATTAGGGGATATATTGGGGATATAATGGGGGATATATTAGGGGATATATTAGTGTCGCCCCCTCCCTGTACTGCTCTATGGGTAGTATATTAGGGGGTATATTGGGGGATATATTGGGTGGTATATTAGGGGGGGATATATTAGGGGATATATTAGTGTCGCCCCCTCCCTGTACTGCTCTATGGGTGGTATATTAGGGGGTATATTGGGGGATATATTAGGGGGTATATTGGGGATATAATGGGGGATATATTGGGGATATAATGGGGGATATATTAGGGGATATATTAGTGTCGCCCCCTCCCTGTACTGCTCTATGGGTAGTATATTAGGGGGTATATTGGGGGATATATTGGGTGGTATATTAGGGGGGATATATTAGGGGATATATTAGTGTCGCCCCCTCCCTGTACTGCTCTATGGGTGGTATATTAGGGGGTATATTGGGGGATATATTAGGGGGTATATTGGGGATATAATGGGGGATATATTAGGGGATATATTAGTGTCGCCCCCTCCCTGTACTGCTCTATGGGTGGTATATTAGGGGGTATATTGGGGGATATATTAGGGGGTATATTGGGGATATAATGGGGGATATATTAGTGTCGCCCCCTCCCTGTACTGCTCTATGGGTGGTATATTAGGGGGTATATTGGGGGATATAATGGGGGATATATTAGGGGGTATATTGGGGATATAATGGGGGATATATTAGGGGATATATTAGTGTCGCCCCCTCCCTGTACTGCTCTATGGGGGATATATTAGGGGATATATTAGTGTCGCCCACTCCCTGCACTGCTCTATGGGTGGTATATTAGGGGGTATATTGGGGGATATATTAGGGGGTATATTAGTGTCGCCCCCTCCCTGTACTGCTCTATGGGTGGTATGTTAGGGGATATATTAGGGGGTATATTGGGGGTTATATAAGGGGATATATTAGGGGGTATATTAGTGTCGCCCCCCTCCCTGTACTGCTCTATGGGTGGTATATTGGGGGATATAATGGGGGATATATTAGGGGATATATTAGGGGGGTATATTGGGGGATATATTAGGGGATATATTAGTGTCGCCCCCTCCCTGTACTGCTCTATGGGTGGTATATTAGGGGGTATATTGGGGGATATATTAGGGGGTATATTAGGGGTTATATAAGGGGATATATTAGGGGGTATATTAGTGTCGCCCCCCTCCCTGTACTGCTCTATGGGTGGTATATTGGGGGATATAATGGGGGATATATTAGGGGGTATATTGGGGATATAATGGGGGATATATTAGGGGATATATTAGTGTCGCCCCCTCCCTGTACTGCTCTATGGGGGATATATTAGGGGATATATTAGTGTCGCCCACTCCCTGTACTGCTCTATGGGTGGTATATTAGGGGGTATATATTGGGGGATATATTAGGGGGTATATTGGGGATATATTAGGGGATATATTAGTGTCGCCCCCTCCCTGTACTGCTCTATGGGTGGTATATTGGGGGATATATTAGGGGGTATATTGGGGATATAATGGGGGATATATTAGGGGATATATTAGTGTCACCCCCTCCCTGTACTGCTCTATGGGTGGTATATTAGGGGGTATATTGGGGGATATATTGGGGGATATATTAGGGGGTATATTGGGGATATATTAGGGGATATATTAGTGTCGCCCACTCCCTGTACTGCTCTATGGGTGGTATATTAGGGGGTATATTGGGGATATATTAGGAGGTATATTGGGGGATATATTAGGGGATATATTAGTGTCGCCCCCTCCCTGTACTGCTCTATGGGTGGTATATTAGGGGGTATATTGGGGGATATATTAGGAGGTATATTGGGGGATATATTAGGGGATATATTAGTGTCGCCCCCTCCCTGTACTGCTCTATGGGTGGTATATTAGGGGGTATATTGGGGATATAATGGGGGATATATTAGGGGATATATTAGTGTCGCCCACTCCCTGTACTGCTCTATGGGTGGTATATTAGGGGGTATATTGGGGATATAATGGGGGATATATTAGGGGGTATATTAGTGTCGCCCCCTCCCTGTACTGCTCTATGGGTGGTATATTAGGGGGTATATTGGGGGATATATTAGGAGGTATATTGGGGGATATATTAGGGGATATATTAGTGTCGCCCCCTCCCTGTACTGCTCTATGGGTGGTATATTAGGGGGTATATTGGGGATATATTAGGGGGTATATTGGCGCCCCCCGACGCCTGGGGGAATAGGGGGTATATGGGGGATATAATGGGGGATATATTAGGGGGTATATTAGTGTCGCCCCCTCCCTGTACTGCTCTATGGGTGGTATATTAGGGGGTATATTGGGGGATATATTAGGGGGTATAATGGGGGATATATTAGGGGATATATTAGGGGATATATTAGTGTCGCCCCCTCCCTGTACTGCTCTATGGGTGGTATATTAGGGGGTATATTGGGGGATATATTAGGGGGTATATTAGGGGTTATATAAGGGGATATATTAGGGGGTATATTAGTGTCGCCCCCTCCCTGTACTGCTCTATGGGTGGTATATTAGGGGGTATATTGGGGGATATATTAGGGGTTATATAAGGGGATATATTAGGGGGTATATTAGTGTCGCCCCCTCCCTGTACTGCTCTATGGGTGGTATATTAGGGGGTATATTGGGGGATATATTAGGGGTTATATAAGGGGATATATTAGGGGGTATATTAGTGTCGCCCCCCTCCCTGTACTGCTCTATGGGTGGTATATTAGGGGGTATATTGGGGGATATAATGGGGGATATATTAGGGGGTATATTGGGGGATATATTAGGGGATATATTAGTGTCGCCCCCTCCCTGTACTGCTCTATGGGGGATATATTAGGGGATATATTAGTGTCGCCCACTCCCTGTACTGCTCTATGGGTGGTATATTAGGGGGTATATTGGGGGATATATTAGGGGATATATTAGTGTCGCCCCCTCCCTGTACTGCTCTATGGGTGGTATATTAGGGGGTATATTGGGGGATATATTAGGGGGTATATTAGGAGGTATATTGGGGGATATATTAGGGGATATATTAGTGTCGCCCCCTCCCTGTACTGCTCTATGGGTGGTATATTAGGGGGTATATTGGGGGATATATTAGGGGGTATATTAGGGGTTATATAAGGGGATATATTAGGGGGTATATTAGTGTCGCCCCCTCCCTGTACTGCTCTATGGGTGGTATATTAGGGGGTATATTGGGGGATATATTAGGGGGTATAATGGGGGATATATTAGGGGATATATTAGTGTCGCCCACTCCCTGTACTGCTCTATGGGTGGTATATTAGGAGGTATATTAGGAGGTATATTGGGGGATATATTAGGGGATATATTAGTGTCGCCCCCTCCCTGTACTGCTCTATGGGTGGTATATTAGGGGGTATATTGGGGGATATATTAGGGGGTATATTGGGGATATAATGGGGGATATATTAGGGGATATATTAGTGTCGCCCCCTCCCTGTACTGCTCTATGGGTGGTATATTAGGGGGTATATTGGGGGATATATTAGGGGGTATATTGGGGATATATTAGTGTCGCCCCCTCCCTGTACTGCTCTATGGGTGGTATATTAGGGGATATATTGGGGGATATATTAGGGGGTATATTGGGGGATATAATGGGGGATATATTAGGGGGTATATTGGGGATATAATGGGGGATATATTAGTGTCGCCCCCTCCCTGTACTGCTCTATGGGTGGTATATTAGGGGGTATATTGGGGGATATAATGGGGGATATATTAGGGGATATATTAGTGTCGCCCCCTCCCTGTACTGCTCTATGGGTGGTATATTAGGGGGTATATTGGGGGATATATTAGGGGGTATATTAGTGTCGCCCCCCTCCCTGTACTGCTCTATGGGTGGTATATTAGGGGGTATATTAGGAGGTATATTGGGGATATAATGGGGGATATATTAGGGGGTATATTGGGGATATAATGGGGGATATATTAGGGGATATATTAGTGTCGCCCCCTCCCTGTACTGCTCTATGGGTGGTATATTAGGGGGTATATTGGGGGATATATTAGGGGGTATATTGGGGATATAATGGGGGATATATTAGGGGATATATTAGTGTCGCCCCCCTCCCTGTACTGCTCTATGGGTGGTATATTAGGGGGTATATTGGGGGATATATTAGGGGGTATATTAGTGTCGCCCCCTCCCTGTACTGCTCTATGGGTGGTATATTAGGGGGTATATTGGGGGTATATAGGGGGTGGGGAATGGGGGGGGGTTTAGTGTCGCCCCCTCCGTGTACTGCTCTATGGGTGGTATATTAGGGGGTATATTGGGGGATATATTAGGGGGTATATTGGGGATATAATGGGGGATATATTAGGGGATATATTAGTGTCGCCCCCCTCCCTGTACTGCTCTATGGGTGGTATATTAGGGGGTATATTGGGGGATATATTGGGGGGTATATTAGGGGATATAATGGGGGATATATTAGGGGATATATTAGTGTCGCCCCCTCCCTGTACTGCTCTATGGGTGGTATATTAGGGGGTATATTGGGGGATATATTAGGGGGTATATTGGGGATATAATGGGGGATATATTAGTGTCGCCCCCTCCTTCACTTTAGAGCCGACAATGATAAGACAGATATTTTGGTGACGATGACTATATCCTCCCATTGGGGCGTGGCTATGGAGTTCCCGCCTTGGCGCGGTGCTTTGTGGGAGGAGGAGGCGGGGTGTAACGTTCGGCGCCATCTTGTTCGCTCTTTGTGGCCGCTCCTCAGTGCTCGGTTTCCGGACTCTTCTCCGGCGGTTTTTTCTCGGATATCTCGGTAGACGGAATGGGAAGGAAGAAGAAGAAGCAGCTGAAGCCCTGGTGCTGGTATCCTTCACTGTGTACCGGGAGCCGTGCCCGGCATCCCCACCCCCCCCCCCCCCGGCCCCGGAGCCGTGCCCGGCATCCCCCCCCCCCCCGGCCCCGGAGCCGTGCCCGGCATCCTCCCCCCCCCCCCCCGGCCCCGGAGCCGTGCCCGGCATCCCCCCCCCCCCGGCCCAGGAGCCGTGCCCGGCATCCTCACCCCCCCCCCCCCCCGGCCCCGGAGCCGTGCCCGGCATCCTCCCCCCCCCCCCCCGGCCCCGGAGCCGTGCCCGGCAGGTCCCTGCCTCGTAGCTCGGGAGCCCCCGCCAGGTCCCTGCCTCGTAGCTCGGGAGCCCCCGCCAGGTCCCTGCCTCGTAGCTCGGGAGCCCCCGCCAGGTCCCTGCCTCGTAGCTCGGGAGCCCCCGCCAGGTCCCTGCCTCGTAGCTCGGGGAGCCCCCGCCAGGTCCCTGCCTCGTAGCTCGGGAGCCCCCGCCAGGTCCCTGCCTCGTAGCTCGGGAGCCCCCGCCAGGTCCCTGCCTCGTAGCTCGGGGAGCCCCCGCCAGGTCCCTGCCTCGTAGCTCGGGAGCCCCCGCCAGGTCCCTGCCTCGTAGCTCGGGAGCCCCCGCCAGGTCCCTGCCTCGTAGCTCGGGAGCCCCCGCCAGGTCCCTGCCTCGTAGCTCGGGGAGCCCCCGCCAGGTCCCTGCCTCGTAGCTCGGGAGCCCCCGCCAGGTCCCTGCCTCGTAGCTCGGGAGCCCCCGCCAGGTCCCTGCCTCGTAGCTCGGGAGCCCCCCGCCAGGTCCCTGCCTCGTAGCTCGGGAGCCCCCGCCAGGTCCCTGCCTCGTAGCTCGGGAGCCCCCGCCAGGTCCCTGCCTCGTAGCTCGGGGAGCCCCCGCCAGGTCCCTGCCTCGTAGCTCGGGAGCCCCCGCCAGGTCCCTGCCTCGTAGCTGGTTCTTAGCCTCTAGAGTCGTGCCCTATTCCCCTAATCCAGAGAGCTGCGCCTCATACCTCTTATATTAGGTTCACATCCGCATTCGGGTCTGCTTGGGGACCTGAAAAATGGAAACCCAATCCTCTTAAAAAGTGGTTACCTGCGGAACCCGGCGGAGACATGGACTATAATGGGGTCCGCTGGGTTACCGTATGAAAACTGCAGAGAGGAAAGACCTGCTTGATGGACGGAAACCCTGAAGCCAGCCCGATCCCCCAAACCCCGGGAGCTGTGTCCTATATCTCATAGCCCCTAACCCTGAGAGCCAGGCCATTACTACCTTATCTAGAGATGGGCGACACACCCAAGGGGTTGGGGCCTATGATACATTTTGGGTCAAACAAGTTCTGATCTCTTCAGACCTCTGAGTATAATAGGTGGGGTTCAGGGGAGAGGTGACCATGGGTGCGTGACGTCACCGAGAGAGTACCCTGAAAGAAGAGAGGGAAGGGGAGTGTGAGGATTTGTGTTCTCCTCCCTGGGCCCCACCTATTATATTCTGGGGTCTGAAGAGACCCCAAAATATAATTTAGTGCAGTGCTTGTCGCAGTGGCCTTTTTAGTCCTTCCAAGACAAATTGCCAATTCGGTTTAGTTAAAAGCTGAACAATTTTGAATATTTGGGTTGAACCTGGCTCAGGACGAATTGGTTCGTCCATCTCTAGTCCTGTCCTTCCCCCTGCGCGCCGCGCCTGCCCCATACACTTAGGGCTGTACCTTTTGCCTCATCTCGCAGGACCTTCTGTTACAAAAGTACTTAAACATGAAGGAGGTAAAAGTAAGTGTCCCTCTTACAGTATACTCCATGAGATGGGGCGCGGGCAGAGGGGGCTCTCTGTGTTCGGTAGGGAATGTTCTCACAGTTTTTCGCAGGCGTATTTTGAGGCAGAATCCACGTTAAAGGACGATGATTCGTTGTAATATACTTTCCCTTAGCTATGACCTATTTGTGCAAACCCCACTAAAATGAATGGGAGTACAAAACTGAAGACAGGTCAAGACGCTGCGGATTCCCATTGAAATGAATGGGAGGCATCTTATGAGGTAGATTCTGGGTGAAAAATCTACCTGCAGAAACTCAGTGATAACGTAGCCTTACTGTATGGTAGCTGGCCATAGTGGTGATCCTAGTACAGCTGGCCCGTAATACCGGTAGTGTATTACACAGCGGATGTGTCCTGCTCCCCTCCTAATAAGATCACCTATGTATAAAGGGCACCAGACTGAAGTACTTGATGTTTCTTAAGGTGGGCTTATTGTAAGAGCCCCCTCCTTAGTGCAGTCTAATCATTGTGCCGCACACTCCGAGTTTTGCTTGTAGTGAGACGTTTTCTCTAATTCATGAATCCATAACAGGGAAGTTTTTCACAGATATATTAAGATACGCGTCCTGTACAATAGTGTACGAAGAGGTGGAATGGTAGATCAAAATAACGCTGCAACGTTTCGATCCATAACCGCAGAGCAGGAGAATCTCCTCCGCACCCCCACCAGATCTCAGCGAGTGCGGCTCCACTCATGTATTTTTGGTTATTCCCTCCTTAGTGAAGTCATGCTCGCCTCTTCAGACCCGCGCGTCTAGCTGGCATCGATTTGTCATCATTTGTGCTAGCAGACGGACATCGCTACTCCCACCGCATTCACTCTAATGTGGCTTGGGAGGTGCAGACTGCGCCGCCTGCGATAATTATTGTTGTAAACAGTCTTTAAAAAGTCGCCACTTTTGTAGGCCAATTGTTGGGCATAAGTGACTAAATCTCCCACAACAATTGGCCTACAACCTGTGGTGAAAGCTGCTGCGGCCGTGCACCGGTACGTTTAGTGACACAAGTCTGCCTGGTTAGTTAGGTGGAGACTATTGTGTGACCAGAGATTGCAGAATAGTCTTATTGCAGCTCCTCGTGTACCGCGACCTCTAATAGCAAGAAGTCTATCAGTGTGTGTGATTATAGCTCGCTGGGCGCCACAAGGCAGCTCATTTACTACAGTGAAGGCGTTGCAGCACGTCCCGGCAATCTTTGCTTGGCAAAAGGAGTTCCGGCCAAAGTCACCGTGTAACCCTCACCTAATTGATCACAGAATCTTTTAACCTGTTCTATGCCATTGGTGCAGAATAGATTAACAGATGCTGTAATAGCTTAAAGGTAATGTGTCCCCGGGAATGGGCATAATAAAGTGAATACTTATCTATAGAGCGCTATTAATCCCGTGGGGCCCCGTGCATTATTATGTTAATCCCGTGGGGCCCCGTGCATTATTATGTTAATCCCGTGGGGCCCCGGGCGTTATTAGATGAATCCTGTGGGGCCCCGGGCGTTATTACATTAATCCCGTGGGGCCCCGGGCGTTATTAGATGAATCCCGTGGGGCCCCGGGCGTTATTAGGTGAATCCCGTGGGGCCCCGGGCGTTATTAGATGAATCCCGTGGGGCCCCGGGCGTTATTAGATGAATCCCGTGGGGCCCCGGGCGTTATTAGATGAATCCCGTGGGGCCCCGGGCGTTATTAGATGAATCCCGTGGGGCCCCGGGCGTTATTAGATGAATCCCGTGGGGCCCCGGGCGTTATTAGATGAATCCCGTGGGGCCCCGGGCGTTATTAGATGAATCCCGTGGGGCCCCGGGCGTTATTAGATGAATCCCGTGGGGCCCCGGGCGTTATTAGATGAATCCCGTGGGGCCCCGGGCGTTATTAGATGAATCCCGTGGGGCCCCGTACATTGCAGGGTTTACATACAGTACACAATACAGATACAAGCAGCTGGTACAGTGGGATCGAGGGCCCTGCACACAAGGGCTTACAATCTGAGTACAGTGAAACACCCCGGGGTCAGCCGTACCTGACATTACTTTCCTTTTCTAAATTCTGTCCTCCCTTCCTAAGTAATCTTTATAAAACCAATTTGCAAATGAGCAGCCGGGAGTAGTGAGGGCATCTCCAGCCATGGCCCTTCCTATTGGTTGCTCGCAGTGTCTCCATTAATGGGAGAATGATAGGGCTGGGCTGCGTTTCCTAGCCCGGCCCGGGGCTGTATTCTCTCGGCCATGCTGGGATTTTCAGACAGTGGCAGTAGTGACCAGGTGTGTCGATAGTGACAATCCTGGTGCGACCACGAGAATACAGACGAGACTTGGGAATCTCTGCCTGGCCTTGACATTCTCCCATTAATGGTGACCCGGGGGGTGTGGGCGGCCCGGAGGTGGCGTCCGGGGTCCAGGTTGCTCATTTGCATAAAAGCTTTTATAAAAATGGTTTGGGCCGAATTTAGATAAGGATTACCTTCTGCTGCCCCTAAAGTCTGTCACTATATGCTTAGTTTACTGCACTCCTTCCTGCTGACAGACTCCTTGTCAGTCATATCACAGAGGCATGCAGCCGCTCCAGTCTCTGCTCTAATGGTCGGACAGGGCACGAAACTGCTGCACGTTCCATGACTAATGGATGGTAGCGTCTGTTAACCAGTTCCTCACCAGTGGCAGAGATTCGCAGCATGAACGCCCCTCTGCTCCTCACTTCAGCCCGTTAGCTCTCATGTACTTTTGGCTACGGGCCTGGCTCTGGGCACAATGGCGCTCCTGCCAGTGTCTGCAGGCAGCAGGAGAGGGCAGGATGAGGAGCCCATCTCTGTGAGCAGGCGGAGGGCCACAATGGCAGTGCACGGCGGGATCTTACGTGTGGGAGGACAGAGGTTACTTGAGGTGGGGCTGCTAGGTGTCCAAAGGCTGGAGAATTCTCCTTCATATTAATACACCCGAGACTTTGTGTGCTCCGCACCATCCATACCTGCTCACCCCCATACCTGAGACTTGCCTGTTCTCCCTATAGACGCCTCATCCATTACCTGCAGCATGTTGTAGGGCTTACAGGTGGGCCCGGCCTGCGGTTGGTTCTCGGAGGTTTCTTGGCCTCGTGTATCCTGACGGTGAGGCAGGTGAAGGTGATGCACCACATCCACATATCAGTTTCTGCTGTGCACCATTGTTAGACCTTCAGAGGGAGGATTTAGCGTGTGCAGCCCCTTCCCTGAATATCTTCTCATAGACAAGTCTCTTCATCTGTTTAGTCCTTTACTGACCATCAGGTACTGCAACAGAGACTTCGATGATGAGAAGATTCTCATCCAGCATCAGAAGGCCAAGCACTTCAAATGTCACATCTGCCACAAGAAGCTGTACACAGGCCCCGGACTGGCAATCCACTGCATGCAGGTGAGCGCTACGTCCTCCGTCTGTAGGCCTCATGGACGTGGCAGGAGCTGGAACGTCACACAATATTGTTTGTTGACTCTGCTGCCTATGTCTTTCTGTGATATTAGAGATGTGGGGGTACAGTAGAGGTGCGGTGTAGCTTCTGTATGACAGCCATGTGGGGGTACGGTAGAGGTGCGGTGTAGCTTCTGTATGACAGCCATGTGGGGGTACAGTAGAGGTGCGGTGTAGCTTCTGTATGACAGCCATGTGGGGGTACGGTAGAGGTGCGGTGTAGCTTCTGTATGACAGCCATGTGGGGGTACAGTAGAGGGCGGGTGGCTCTTCGTAGCCCAGTGGGGGTAGAGGTGCGGTGTAGCTTCTGTATGACAGCCATGTGGGGGTACGGTAGAGGTGCGGTGTAGCTTCTGTATGGTGTGACAGCCATGTGGGGGTACAGTAGAGGTGCGGTGTAGCTTCTGTATGACAGCCATGTGGGGGTACAGTAGAGGTGCGGTGTAGCTTCTGTATGACAGCCATGTGGGGGTACAGTAGAGGTGCGGTGTAGCTTCTGTATGACAGCCATGTGGGGGTACAGTAGAGGTGCGGTGTAGCTTCTGTATGACAGCCATGTGGGGATACGGTAGAGGTGCGGTGTAGCTTCTGTATGACAGCCATGTGGGGGTACAGTAGAGGTGCGGTGTAGCTTCTGTATGACAGCCATGTGGGGGTACGGTAGAGGTGCGGTGTAGCTTCTGTATGACAGCCATGTGGGGGTACGGTAGAGGTGCGGTGTAGGTTCTGTATGACAGCCATGTGGGGGTACAGTAGAGGTGCGGTGTAGCTTCTGTATGACAGCCATGTGGGGGTACGGTAGAGGTGCGGTGTAGCTTCTGTATGACAGCCATGTGGGGGTACAGGTAGAGGTGCGGTGTAGCTTGTATGACAGCCATGGGGGGACGGGGGGGGGGGGGAGCTTCTGTATGACAGCCATGTGGGGGTACGGTAGAGGTGCGGTGTAGCTTCTGTATGACAGCCATGTGGGGGTACAGGTAGAGGTGGGGGGGAGGGCTTCTGTATGACAGCCATGTGGGGGTACGGTAGAGGTGCGGTGTAGCTTCTGTATGACAGCCATGTGGGGGTACGGTAGAGGTGCGGTGTAGCTTCTGTATGACAGCCATGTGGGGGTACGGTAGAGGTGCGGTGTAGCTTCTGTATGACAGCCATGTGGGGGTACGTAGGGTGGCGGTGTAGCTTCTGTATGACAGCCATGTGGGGGTACGGTAGAGGTGCGGTGTAGCTTCTGTATGACAGCCATGTGGGGGTACGGTAGAGGTGCGGTGTAGCTTCTGTATGACAGCCATGTGGGGGTACGGTAGAGGTGCGGTGTAGCTTCTGTATGACAGCCATGTGGGGGTACGGTAGAGGTGCGGTGTAGCTTCTGTATGGTGTCAGCCATGTGGGGGTACGGTAGAGGTGCGGTGTAGCTTCTGTATGACAGCCATGTGGGGGTACGGTAGAGGGTGCGGTGTAGCTTCTGTATGACAGCCATGTGGGGGTACGGTAGAGGTGCGGTGTAGCTTCTGTATGACAGCCATGTGGGGGTACAGTAGAGGTGCGGTGTAGCTTCTGTATGACAGCCATGTGGGGGTACAGTAGAGGTGCGGTGTAGCTTCTGTATGACAGCCATGTGGGGGTACAGTAGAGGTGCGGTGTAGCTTCTGTATGACAGCCATGTGGGGGTACGGTAGAGGTGCGGTGTAGCTTCTGTCCATGACAGCCATGTGGGGGTACGGTAGAGGTGCGGTGTAGCTTCTGTATGACAGCCATGTGGGGGTACGGTAGAGGTGCGGTGTAGCTTCTGTATGACAGCCATGTGGGGGTACAGTAGAGGTGCGGTGTAGCTTCTGTATGACAGCCATGTGGGGGTACAGTAGAGGTGCGGTGTAGCTTCTGTATGACAGCCATGTGGGGGTACAGTAGAGGTGCGGTGTAGCCTGCAGCCATGGGGGGGAAAGAGAAGGGGGGGGGTGGTTCTGTATGGTGTCAGCCATGTGGGGGTACAGTAGAGGTGCGGTGTAGCTTCTGTATGACAGCCATGTGGGGGTACGGTAGAGGTGTGGTGTAGCTTCTGTATGGTGTCAGCCATGTGGGGGTACGGTAGAGGTGTGGTGTAGCTTCTGTATGTCAGCCATGTGGGGGTACAGGTAGAGGTGCGGTGTAGCTTCTGTATGGTGTCAGCCATGTGGGGGTACGGTAGAGGTGCGGTGTAGCTCTGAGACAGCCATGGGGCACATCTGTATGCAGCCATGTGGGGGTACAGTAGAGGTGCGGTGTAGCTTCTGTATGACAGCCATGTGGGGGTACAGTAGAGGTGCGGTGTAGCTTCTGTATACAGCCATGTGGGGGTACAGGGTAGCTTCTGTATGACAGCCATGTGGGGGTACGGTAGAGGTGCGGTGTAGCTTCTGTATGACAGCCATGTGGGGGTACAGTAGAGGTGCGGTGTAGCTTCTGTATGAGCCATGGGTGTCAGCCATGTGGTGCGCATGTGGGGGTAGAGGTGCGGTGTAGCTTCTGTATGTCAGCCATGTGGGGGTACAGTAGAGGTGCGGTGTAGCTTCTGTATGACAGCCATGTGGGGGTACAGTAGAGGTGCGGTGAGCGGGGGGGGACAGAGAGGTGCGGTGTAGCTTCTGTATGACAGCCATGTGGGGGTACGGTAGAGGTGCGGTGTAGCTTCTGTATGACAGCCATGTGGGGGTACGGTAGAGGTGCGGTGTAGCTTCTGTATGACAGCCATGTGGGGGTACAGTAGAGGTGCGGTGTAGCTTCTGTATGACAGCCATGTGGGGGTACAGTAGAGGTGCGATGTAGCTTCTGTATGACAGCCATGTGGGGGTACGGTAGAGGTGCGGTGTAGATTCTGTATGGTGTCAGCCATGTGGGGGTACGGTAGAGGTGCGGTGTAGCTTCTGTATGACAGCCATGTGGGGGTACGGTAGAGGTGCGGTGTAGCTTCTGTATGGCAGCCATGTGGGGGTACAGTAGAGGTGCGGTGTAGCTTCTGTATGACAGCCATGTGGGGGTACGGTAGAGGTGCGGGTGTGACAGCTGGGGGTCGTGTGTGGTGTCCAGCCATGTGGGGGTACGGTAGAGGTGCGGTGTAGCTTCTGTATGGCAGCCATGTGGGGGTACAGTAGAGCTGGTTCATGCCGCTGTGGGTACCCTATTTCCCTTGTATCCATTACTGTGCGTAATGTCGTCTTCTGTACATTGACCATTTTCCTCCTCTGTAGGTTCATAAGGAGACCATTGATGCCGTACCCAATGCCATCCCTGGCAGGACCGACATTGAACTGGAAATCTATGGCATGGAAGGAATTCCTGAGAAAGATATGGAGGAGAGGAGGCGGCTACTAGAGCAGAAGACACAAGGTGGTATGTCTGCGGCTGTCACAATGGGGCTTTGGGGGCTTCTCGTTTGTCGCCTCCTTTATGACACTTTTTTTCTGTTTCCAGCTGATGGACAGAAGAAGAAACAGGATGACTCCGATTATGATGATGACGATGAGTCTGGGCCATCCAATTCCTTCCCAGCACAGATGCAGGCCCAGCAGGGGTACATGCCGGGTCTCCATGGGTTAGCGGGGGCTCCTGGCATGCCTCCAGGTGAGTTACCTGCCTGCTGTATGTAGTGGGGTTATGGTGCAGCACCCTGTCCGGGGGGGATCTGCAGGACTGTCAGACATTCGTCACTGCTATATCAGACACTACAGAATGTGACTTGTTCTAAAGTGGCAGCAGAGAGCGGAGCCGGGCCGAGCGGCCTGACGAGATCACTTCCATATAATAACTGATAGATATGCCAGCTCACGTAGGCTTCAGCTTGTGGCTGACACCTAGAACAGATTATTTTTAATGTTATTCTAATGTGAATGATGGTGGATCCTGCGTTCCTATAGGGCTGGAGGGCGGCGGGCTCGCCTACTGGTGACGCATCTTCTTACAGATAATCTTTTCTCTTAGGTATCCCTCCTCTGATGCCCACTGTGCCGCCACTAATGCCTGGAATCCCCCCGGTTATGCCTGGAATGCCACATGGGTGAGTTTCTCTGACACTTTTTTATTTTATATGAAGCCGTTCACTTGGTTTTGAAGTTTTCTCAATCTTTACTCTTCCATCAGGATGTTACCGATGGGTGGCATGATGCACCCCCATGCCCCTGGGATCCCCCCCATGATGGCTGGTTTGCCTCCAGGTTTGTGAACAGATCTGAGCAGCTAAAATACCTAGGAGTGTCCAGGTGAAGGGCCGATCCCCTCCATAACCTTGGTGTTTTGTGCTTTTGTAGGTGTGCCACCACCAGTGGGCCCACGTCCTGGTATCCCAGCTGTCACACAAGCTCAGTCCATCTCTGCTCCAGGTGTGAGCAGACTGCCATCTCCCAGCACGTCTGCCCCAGCCATGCCATCTGTGCCCAAGCCTCTATTCCCAAGTGCTGGACAGGTACGCCTGTGTGACTGGAGACGCCTCCCGTGACCTGTGAGGAGGCCTCCTTGTATATCTCGTTCGGCTGTGTACGGTCTGGGGGGTTAGGGAAACTGTATTTGGGGTGTTCTGTGTGATATGGCTGTGGTCAGCAGGGGGTAGAGCATCCTTCTGAGTCGCCTAGCCTGCTGCTGGCTGGACCATGCGGAATAGTCTGAACAGTGACTTATTAAGCCTGTGATAGTTGGAGGTCCACTTCAGATGATGGTGTGTGACTGTGTGGAGGGGTTGGGGGTGGGTTATGAGGGGTCGCTCACCTGTGATCTCTCTTCACTGCTTCCTCTCTTTGTGCTACAGATGGGATCACCCGTCACCAGTTCAGCTTCATCGTCCTCCAGTTCAGAGAGCCTCTCGGCACCTGCTAAAGTTCTGTTCCCTAGTGCTGCACAAGTATGCAGGAACTTGCAGTATTTTAGTTTTTGCTTCACGTATTAACCCTTTGGACTCCTGTCCATTAAATTACAGCAACCCAAGCAAGAGCAAACATTAAATAGGGGAAGGTCTTGAGCTTTACGCTGTGGTCTAAAGGGTTAATGCATGCATTGTATTTCCTGGGCGTTGATGGCTTAGTGCATGAATGTGTACCTTCTAGTAAGTTCACCATTGACATCCGACCTTACCTGTCACCCCTGTTCACTGCATAATATGGCATGTGATGGCACTTAGACTATGGCACACAGACCCTGTGCACTACTGTGCACCATAATATGGTGCTGGGGCTTCAGATGTCCTATCAGCGGTCCATAACACACACACCCCGCACACTGCGGTATGGTGTCCTACATAACACACACACCCCGCACACTGCTGTATGGTGTCCTACATAACACACACACCCCGCACACGCGGGTGTCCACAACACACACACCCCCACGCGCGGGCCACTCCACACACCCCGCACACTGCTGTATGGTGTCCTACATAACACACACACCCCGCACACTGCTGTATGGTGTCCTACATATCACACACACCCCGCACACGCGATGGCCACATATCACACACACCCCGCACACTGCTGTATGGTGTCCTACATATCACACACACCCCGCACACTGCTGTATGGTGTCCTACATATACACACACACCCCGCACACTGCTGTATGGTGTCCTACATATCACACACACCCCGCACACTGCTGTCTACATAACACACACACCCCGCACACTGCTGTATGGTGTCCTACATATCACACACACCCCGCACACTGCTGTATGGTGTCCTACATATCACACACACCCCGCACACTGCTGTATGGTGTCCTACATATCACACACAACACACACACCCCGCACACTGCTGTATGGTGTCCTACATAACACACACCCACACCCCATACACACACACCCCGCACACTGCTGTATGGTGTCCTACATAACACACACACCCCGCACACTGCTGTATGGTGTCCTACATATCACACACACCCCGCACACTGCTGTATGGTGTCCTACATATCACACACACCCCGCACACTGCTGTATGGTGTCCTACATAACACACACACCCCGCACACTGCTGTATGGTGTCCTACATAACACACACACCCCGCACACTGCTGTATGGTGTCCTCACACACACCCCGCCCCGGGCCCACACACACCCCGCACACTGCTGTATGGTGTCCTACATACACACACACCCCCACACCCCTGTATGGGCCACAAACACACACACCCCCACACTCTGTATGGGTCCTACATACACACACACCCCCACACTGCATGTGCCTACAACACACACACCCCCACACTGCTATGCCACAACACACACCCCGCACACGCGACACACACACCCCGCACACTGCTGTATGGTGTCCACAATCACACACACCCCCCACCCTACATATCACACACACCCCGCACACTGCTGTATGGTGTCCTACATAACACACACACCCCGCACACTGCTGTATGGTGTCCTACATCCACACCCCCGCACACCTCCCAAACACATAACACACACACCCCGCACACTGCTGTATGGTGTCCTACATAACACACACACCCCGCACACTGCTGTATGGTGTCCTACATATCACACACACCCCGACACACTCGCCCTGTATGGTGTCCTACATATCACACACACCCCGCACACTGCTGTATGGTGTCCTACATATCACACACACCCCGCACACTGCTGTATGGTGCAAATCACACACACCCCGCCACGTAGTCATACATATCACACACACCCCGCACACTGCTGTATGGTGTCCTACAATCACACACACCCCGCACACTGCTGTATGGTGTCCTACATACACACACACACCCCGCACACTGCTGATACATAACACACACACCCCGCACACTGCTGTATGGTGTCCTACAACACACACACCCCGCACACGCATACATAACACACACACCCCGCACACTGCTGTATGGTGTCATACATATCACACACACACCCCGCACACTGCTGTATGGTGTCATACATATCACACACACCCCGCACACTGCTGTATGGTGTCATACATATCACACACACCCCCCACACCGCTGTAGGTCACCCCCCCCAGCACATAACACACACACCCCGCACACTGCTGTATGGTGTCATACATAACACACACACCCCCCACACAGCCGGTGGCAAAAAAACACACACACAGCACCACACACACCCCGCACACTGCTGTATGGTGTAAACACACCACACAGCGTATGGTGCATACATATCACACACACCCCGCACACTGCTGTATGGTGTCATACATATCACACACACCCCGCACACTGCTGTATGGTGTCATACATATCACACAGACCCCGCACACTGCTGTATGGTGTCCTACATATCCACACACACCCCGCACACTGCTGTATGGTGTCCTACATAACACACACACCCCGCA
The DNA here is from genome assembly GCA_947044405.1 of Leptodactylus fallax. Taxonomy (NCBI): domain Eukaryota; kingdom Metazoa; phylum Chordata; class Amphibia; order Anura; family Leptodactylidae; genus Leptodactylus; species Leptodactylus fallax. The sequence goes on from CAMRHE010001249.1 coordinate 71,615, forward strand.
CACTGCTGTATGGTGTCCTACATAACACACACACCCCCGCACACTGCTGTATGGTGTCCTACATATCACACACACCCCGCACACTGCTGTATGGTGTCCTACATATCACACACACCCCGCACACTGCTGTATGGTGTCCTACATATCACACACACCCCGCACACTGCTGTATGGTGTCCTACATATCACACACACCCCCACACTGGCCACAATCACACACACCCCGCCCTGTATGGTGTCCTACATACACACACACACACCCCGCACACTGCGGTATGGTGAATATACCGCCACCTACATAACACACACACCCCGCACACTGCTGTATGGTGTCCTACATATCACACACACCCCGCACACTGCTGTATGGTGTCACATAACCACCCCGCACACGCTATATCACACACACACCCCGCACACTGCTGTATGGTGTCCTACACACACACACCCCCACACTGCTGTATGGTTCTACATAACACACACACCCCGCACACTGCTGTATGGTGTCCTACATATCACACACACACACACCCCGCACACTGCTGTATGGTGTCCACAAACACACACACCCCCACACTTATGGGTCCTACACACACACACCCCGCACACTGCTGTATGGTGTCCTACATATCACACACACCCCGCACACTGCTGTATGGTGTCCTACATATCACACACACCCCGCACACTGCTGTATGGTGTCATACATATCACACACACCCCGCACACTGCTGTATGGTGTCCACTTCACACACCCCGCACACGCGAGGGCCACATATCACACAGACCCCGCACACTGCTGTATGGTGTCATATATATCACACACACCCCGCACACTGCTGTATGGTGTCCTACATAACACACACACCCCCCCCACACACACCCCGCACACTGCTGTATGGTCCACACACACACACACCCCGCACACTGCTGTTGGTGTCCTACATACACACACACACACCACCCCCGCACACTGCTGTAGGCCCCAATGGTGTCCTACATATCACACACACCCCGCACACTGCTGTATGGTGTCCTACATATCACACACACCCCCCGCACACTGCTGTATGGTGTCCTACATATCACACACACCCCGCACAATGCTGTACTGTATAATCTAATGGCGCTATGAGTATAGATGGTGGATCAGCGGTCCATTGCACACTAATCTGTAATACAGCCATCCGCATGAGACCTTAATAGATGCAGAGTGCCAAGTAAATTTGTGGGTTTTCCAAAGTGCAATCCCTTCCTGCAGACAGTCCCGGTTTTCTTTGCTTTTGCGAGTTCATAGCAGACTTTGGAGATTCTGTGCATGTATTATCCTTCATGTAGTAGGAGCAGTTGTGGATTGGGCTTACAGAGAATGCCTAGATAAGGTACCCGGTGTGGTTCTTCTGCTTGCTAGTTCCCTCATTATTTCTGTATGGCCGCCATCTTTCAGACTACGCTGTGCGCACTGTGTTTGAATGGATTCGTCACTACATAGACTAGTTTCAGAAACTGGTGGCCATATTACAGGAGGTGATGAGGGGACTGCTGGATCCACACTGGGTATATTATCTCTGCATTTAGTATCTTATTCCCACAGGATAGGGGTTAATGGGGTTTTCTCACAGGTTATCCCCTATTGATGGGATAGGGAGTAACTTATACATCAGTGATGGTCCAATTACTCAGACCCCCATTGAAATGAATGTAGTGGTGCTTGCGCTGCCCGCCCTCCCCTCAGTGGGGACTGAGCGGCTGGACCGCCACTGAAAACCCCTTTAACTGTCTGTCTTCTGGGTGTCCGACCGCAGGGACTATCATGAGCAGCCCCCTCTGCCCCATGTGATTGGAGCTGCTGGTCATGTATTGTTTCCACTCCTCCGGCGCTGTCAGAGATGGCGCTCGATCTTTAGGGATTACCTGAGTACTCTGACCCATGCGCTCAGTCTCCATCTTCTCTCTAGCCATATAGAGCTTCCACTCTCGTTGCTGTGGTGTGGTCGTCTGGCTTTGCTCTGTTCACACTTTGTTATTGTGCATTAGTTTTATTGTAGTTATTGATGTGACAATGTCTGATTTTCTCTCGCCAGCCTCCAGCAACAGTGGCAGGACCGGTGGGCACAGACTTTAAACCCTTGAACAGCGCCACAATGTCCACGTCTGAACCTCCTAAACCCACGTTTCCTGCTTATACCCAGCCAACCATGTCAACCACTAGCACCACAAATAGCACTGCTGCTAAACCGGCTGCTTCCATAACAAGTAAGCCTGCTACCCTGAGTACTACTAGTGCTACTAGTAAGTTGATCCATCCAGATGAGGATATATCACTGGTAAGTCCTGATTCTTTCCTGTCACTTAGTAGGATTCTGTATGGCCTGGTGTGTAACTTGTTAGCCTCACATTCATTGTTGCTCTCACTTGCCCTTGTATGTCATGTTTTGCTAACTCTAATAGTCTTGTGTGATTTCTGATATTTTTCAGGAAGAAAAACGTGCCCAGCTACCGAAATACCAGCGTAACCTGCCTCGGCCAGGCCAGGCACCCATGGGAGGCCTTGCCAACCCTCTTGGAGCTATGATGGCACAACAACCTGGCATCCCACCTCAGCAGCCTGGCATGAGGCACCCAATGCCCCCTCATGGTGAGTCTTCTTAGCTTCATACCTGTGTCTCCCTAGATCTATGCTACTACCTAACTGGAGTGTGAAGGTGTTCAGTGCCATCGCTGTGACCCTATTTTAGGATGCTTGAGGTTAAGGATCTGTACATACATATGTACAATGATATAATCTCACCTGCACACTGCCGCTTACTGTACGTTATGGTATATTGCTCTGAGAGCAAGGTCTGAAGCGGCTGCTTTCCTCCTTATTGGGATCAGATAACCGTGACGTACCACTACAGTCATGAGAATAAATAGTATCCACCATCTTAGAATTCAGATTTTATGTATCTTAAAATTAGGATGTGTAATGGTGTAGGTGCTGCTAATGAAATGCCCTGATTAATGGCCACCTGTATAAAAGCAGCAGTTTTGTCAGTTTGCTGGTGTGGAGCCCTTACATGTGTTCACACCACGCCAAGAAGGGAAGACCTCAGCAGTGATGTTAGAGAAGCTTTCTCTGCTGCCTTTCCATCTGGGAATGATTCTAAACCAAATATTCTATAGTGAGATTATTCACAAGTGATACCAGATAGTCTGTCCAGTGGATGTCCCAGCAAACTTACCCCAAGGTCAGAGCATGCATACCCAGAGGGATTGCAGAAACCCACATCTTAGATTCTTAGGGCCTCTCTTAGTGTGCCACATGTCCCATGACGGCACAAGTGAGGAGAGTGAGTGGTCAGGAGAACGCGGCAGAGAAGCTTATGTTTGTAGTTACAGCTGCACAAACCACAAGACTTTTGGAACAATTTGCACAGATGAGAGTAAAGTGGCAATGTTTGGCCATAATACACAGCACCAGGTCTGGTGAAAACCAATCCCACAACCCCCTCATACCAGCTGTCCAGCACATGGGCTTGTTTCTCAGCCACTAGACCTGGGCACTTCACAGTCAGGAAGTCGGTCATGAATTCCTCCAGAACCATGTGAGAGTCTTAATAGTCATCCAGAAAACCAGAGCTTCTCCGAGCTGTAGATTTTCACACATGGCGCTTCCATATTGGCCTAGAATTCTTTGGCCGTGGAAACTGTTGTTGGATTTTCTGAATATGACACGTCAGATGAAGCGAGGAGCAGATATTTCTGTCCATGTTACCTTATCTGCTAGCGGTATGCCATGGCGTACCTTGGAGGATTCACTCGTGTCTGTACCGTCCTGCTGATAAGTCCTTTCCTGTTCTCTCCTCAGGTCAGTTTGGGAGTCCGCACCAAGGCATGCCAGGCTTTCACCCAGGTGCAATTCCTCCATTTGGACAAGCACCACCTATGGTCCCTCCATATCAAGGAGGGCCCCCTCGACCGCTGATGGGAATGCGACCTCCTGTCATGTCTCAAGGTGGCCGCTACTGACCGGGCTGCACTCTAAATAGGTTTGGAGATTAACCCCTTTCTCACCTTGTGCTGTGTAAATAGCCGCGCTCCATCTCCCCGCACAACAGGAACTGTTGGACATTTCTTTTACACTGGGAGGGTATTTTTATTTCCGGGGAGGGACATGAGCGGACACTTTCCTGATGTTACAATTTATACTGTATGGCTTCTTTTCCATCTAGGTTTTTAGAAGTGGCGTATAGTAAATATGGTTCGTTTAATTGTGAAGGCGCCAAATACCACCACAAGGCAAGTTGTGTAAGATTACTTTGCTTTATGTAAGGTGACGCCTTCACAGCTCCTCCCGGGCTGTTGGACTCCTAGTCCCCAACTTTGGTTGGTGAGGGCAGTGACTGTTCATTGTACCTAGGTGTCCTTTGACCTCTCTGTATTGTTCACTTGCGCATTATGTAATAAAACTAGAGAAACCCTTCTGACTTCTTATTAATTGCCAGCTGTGGAGCCGCTGCAAGGTTTGTACAGATGCATGTCCCCTCCTCAGAGGCCGCCACTCTTCTATCAAGGCCATTGCATGATGTGTTTCCTCTCTAGCTGCACCTGTACTAACCGGTCTCCAGATAACAGATCTCCGACAGCCATTTGTACAGGTCCAACTAGCATGCGGAAGCTGGGGAACGAGCAGTCTGTGCTTAGGGTACTGGTAGTCTGTAGATCCATGGATCTGTTCTCCGTTTTGCATGTGTTTCACTTCACTTACTGAATCCTGTTCTAAAATGAGCCTTTTTCTTCTCCCCATAGCACTGCCCTAGCACAGGCTGAGTCTCAGTGTTGCCCTATTCAATCTGAGGCAAGTGGCATTTATTTTCTTCAGGGGCCCTCACAGCCTTAGCTGTTGGATATATATGTCCCCAAACTTGCAGCAAGTTTGGTGAAGGCCCCTGCCGTTTTCTGTAATGTAGGGATTCTGCTGGTACACTGTTGTTTAATACAACTTGCTGCATTAAGTCCTATTCCCTGCCACCTTAGTGATTTACAGGCTCCAGATGGGCGCTCAGTGATGCCAGTGTCTGCCAGTGCAGCGGGTATCCTGGTGACACTGGCACCCCATGGCTGCTCCTGTCTGCAGATGTCCGCGCTCTTTACATTACTGTCTATGAGCACAGCACGTCCTATCCATCCTACCAGTCACTAGTGCTATCCCCAGTCTGGGCATGTAATGCGGCCTCAGCTCCTCGTGCTCTAGACAGTAATGTCGCCCCGATGTCACATTTTACTAGCACTGTGCTGAAGCATGATCTGTCATGTATGTGGTTAATGTTTGCTGCTCAATAAAGTTCTCTGTGTGACCAGGTCCTACCTCTCCTGTATCTCTGAAATGATCACACCCAACATCCGCAGCCTGTATGTGTGTATATATGTATAACCTATCATTCCTGGACGTAACAATAAATGTGTGGTCAGATCTGTCCGTGTTATCATAGCGGCGTTTATGTGCACTTATTGACAAAAAACCTCCGGCCCCAAGGATTTCTGTGTGTAATGATCCGGGGAAACCTTCAGACGAGCGCCCAGAACTGTATTAGGCTAAAGCCCCACGTTGCAGATTTTATTAGCTCTAATACTATTGGGCAGAGGCCTCTGGTACCCTGCGCACTCGTACCTAGTGATCCAGTTGTTCCCATAAATGCTCCATTGGTGACTAAGTCTTGACCAGGCAGGCTGAGGACATGTGGTAATCCGGAGACTTTCCTGGGAAACCTTTGCTGTCTGCGGGCGAGCATTATCCTGCTGAAAAATAGCATTTGCCTGCCCTGCCACGAGACACGACACGTGGCTGCAGGATGTTCTGTGCATAACACTGAACCATGGGCCATCCCTAGCAGTGATACGAGGGCCGCAGCTAAGGCCGGATTGAGTCGCTCACTATCAGGTCCATACAGTTTGTAGCTGCCCAGGTTTCTCGTTCACACCACCACTGCACATGAAGGCGACAGGCGGCTGACTGGCAATTACAGCACATGTAATGGGCACTGACACCAAATTTCCTTCTGAAAGCTGGCTGTGTAATGAAAGCATCACTTGTATGGGTGATGGATAAGGAAACCGGGAGCTGCTTGTGCCGGTCTGTAGGTGACGGCTGTCTGGACCGTACGGAGCCTGTTCACCCCGTGTGTGCCCTCACATAACCACTACCCCAGCAACCAGTCTGCTTCTGTGCAGCGATAGAGCCGGGCCTAGCGCTCAGTGATCTCCTCCAGGGGTGCAATAGCCAAAAGGGTCCTGAGAGTGGGCGGGAAAGCCCTCTTATGACCGGACTACACTGCGGAGCTTGCACTATCTGGGGGCGGTTGTTTTTGTCAATGAGTGTACATGAGGTGTGCCGGCTCTGTAAGACATTGTAGTGTCACGGATCAGCTTGCACATGCAGGGCAGGATCTGCCATATTAGAAGTGAACTGCAAAAAGATTCCCTACAAGGATAATATAAAGTGGTCTGAATAAAACCGCTCAAATCCGTCAGAACATAAACTATAAATTTGGTATCACCGCGACTGTGCCGACCCATAACCTAATCGTCAGTGACGTGAAAATAAAACCCACAAGAAAATGGGGCAGTTATTTTGTTCCCCATCTGCGGTACATTGTACAGAATATGAAATGGTGTCGTCATAAAGCAGAAATCCAGTAATGTGATGATGTCATAGTTACTATAGTGATAACCTCACAGACCAGTCCCGTACCCCACATAAGCCCTTGTCTCTGCTGCTGTCATCGAGGACAAAATCACCTGCAGCAGCAGCGAGGGGTTAAAGGGGTTGTCCAGTTTCGGTTGCTTGTGTAGTCATTGTATACTTTCTGTGGCTTTGTCGCTGCTTTCTAGATCTCTGCTTGCTGTGAATCACAGTTTCCTGCCCACGGATACAAATCAGTCTGGTCATGTGGCCGACACAGGTGCACGGCTCGTTACAGTAATCCGACATCTGCCTGGTAACAAGCCGTGCACCTGTGTCCGTCACATGACCATCAACTGATTTGTATCCGCGGGCAGGAAACCGTGATTCACAGCAAGCAGAGATCTAGAAAACCGCAAGGAATATATTGGACAGTTTTACAACTTTTCCTTCATCAAATGTATAACATTTATTTGCTAAAACTGGACAATCCCTTTAAGGATGTGTTGGGATGCCCCCTGCTGGTGCAGGCATGAATGGTGACCCTAGAGATATCTATAGACTGATCGTGCCGAGCAATCCTATAGAGTGTTACATAGGTTACCACATGTAGCCTATAGATGGGCTGGGTTAGGCTGACCCCGCCTCTTCTCCTCACACGGCCTTTCTATAGGTGTGAATACTGCCAGAAATGGCTTTCATGAGGGTTTTATTCAGTGACGACTACTCGGGGGGCATTCACTATTTGTGAGGTCTCTGGCGGAGCTCGCTGCTCAGTTACTCTACCCCAGCACAACCTATAGCAGATACTACAACCCCTATCATTGTCTTCAGACCGCTGTATAGTATAGTGAGGACGGTGCCTGGTGTAAAGGGAATAAATCCTATGGCCCTCCTGTCTGACTACTGCCAGTGTCCATTACTATATTCGCCGTGTGGGGGCGTCACATCAGTCTGATCCATTACTATATACTCCCATAGAGCTGTATAAATGTGTAGTCAGAGTGCCCCCTAGTGGTGGCTGATATAATGGCGTCTGTGTGGAGGGAAGCCGCAGATCTGGAGCCCTGACCCCATCTAATGATGTCACACCTAGGCACGAGGTGGGTGGGTTGTGTACAGCGCACTCGTCTGCCGCATCTCCGTTAACGCCTTTATGTTTCTGTTAATTCAGCCCCTTACTGGTAGAGAAGAGTACGCACAGCACTGCCAGTACAGGTTAGTTGTCATCTGTAAGTACTTTGTGTTTGTACATCTCTTTATTTCTAACTTGCACTCTGTATGTGGGCTGAGGGTGCAGGCTCCAGGTATACACCTGTATACAGCCCTGTAGGTCATAGACCAGTGTGACGGTGTATCTGCCACTGCTTTGCTAACCTGTGTGCATGTTACTTGTGCTGTGTGCTAGTCGTACCCCTCATGTACATTGTAGGGGGTGTCCTGGATTCAGGGACTTCTCCTGTGGTCACATGCAGACCCCTGCAGCCTCTCCCTCTCCCCTGCTGTCTCCATCAGGTTGAGTGAGTGGTAAATGGATTGTCCGGGGGGTATTAATGTACTTTATGATGGCCCTGGGGGCGGGGGGGGGGGGGGTTCAGCAACGTCACAACCCCCGAGTCATGTGATACAAGGCCCCCCAATCTTTCCCCCTGTGCTATGGGGCCTGGCTGAAAATAGTAAGCCTGTGAGATTGGGGGAGGCAAACGTCTTGTCGTATCACATTCCCCGGGGATCATGATGTCACCAGAACCCCCAGGTCCATCATCTGCGTCCCCAGGACCAGGTAAGTACATTAATCCTCCCCAGACTACCCCTGTCATGGTGACTGTTGATTCTCGCCATCTCATCTGTCTGTCCTGTCTGTCTGCCTCGGCCTGTTCTCAATTCTCTTCCTGTGTTTAGTGTGTTTTGAGGCCCTTATTCCCAAGGTGAGCACCCCCTAGCTGGTAGGTAAGTGGCGCGGTGAGTACCATGCTTCCTCTTTGTAGTGAGGGTTTGTCTATGAATGGGTGAAAATGGTGACTGCGCTGTCACACCCAAAGCCTCACGTGGACATGAAAAATGTAGGTCGGGAGTCTTCATGAGGTTCTGAAGCAGCTGGGACAATGCCACAGCTCATATACTCATTGACAAAAAAAAAAAAAATGTCCAAGTGTTGTAATGGAATAAGCATATATGTAAAACAAGGGGTTAAAGTATTAGAGCGGGAGGAGACGATATCTGTACAAGTGGGTGGGGGCTCTAGGATGGGCAAGCATTATTCTACTGAAGAAGGCCAGTGGGAAGCCACAGGATGTCCTGTACATATCACTAGTATGTCAGTATCCTCATATCACTACTAGGGAGGACCGACTGTCCTGTGTGATGGCCCCCACATCATCACACCAGCAGGGGGCAGTGTGTCCTGTACATATCACTACTAGGGGGGACCGACTATCCTATGTGACGGCCCCCACATCATCACACCAGCAGGGGGCAGTGTGTCCTGTACATATCACTACTAGGGGGGACTGACTGTCCTATGTGACGGCCCCCACATCATCACACCAGCAGGGGGCAGTGTGTCCTGTACATATCACTAGTAGGGGGGACCGACTGTCCTATGTGATGGCCCCCACATCATCACAGCAGCAGGGGGCAGTGTGTCCTGTACATATCACTACTAGGGGGGACCGACTGTCCTATGTGACGGCCCCCACATCATCACACCAGCAGGGGGCAGTGTGTCCTGTACATATCACTACTAGGGAGGACAGACTGTCCTATGTGACGGCCCCCACATCATCACACCAGCAGGGGGCAGTGTGTCCTGTACATATCACTACTAGGGGGGACCGACTGTCCTATGTGATGGCTCCCACATCATCACACCAGCAGGGGGCAGTGTGTCCTGTACATATCACTACTAGGGGGGACCGACTGTCCTATGTGATGGCCCCCACATCATCACACCAGCAGGGGGCAGTGTGTCCTGTACATATCACTACTAGGGGGGACCGACTGTCCTATGTGATGGCCCCCACATCATCACACCAGCAGGGGGCAGTGTGTCCTGTACATATCACTACTAGGGGGGACCGACTGTCCTATGTGATGGCCCCCACATCATCACACCAGCAGGGGGCAGTGTGTCCTGTACATATCACTACTAGGGGGGACCGACTGTCCTATGTGATGGCTCCCACATCATCACACCAGCAGGGGGCAGTGTGTCCTGTACATATCACTACTAGGGGGGACCGACTGTCCTATGTGATGGCCCCCACATCATCACACCAGCAGGGGGCAGTGTGTCCTGTACATATCACTACTAGGGGGGACCGACTGTCCTATGTGATGGCCCCCACATCATCACACCAGCAGGGGGCAGTGTGTCCTGTACATATCACTACTAGGGGGGACCGACTGTCCTATGTGACGGCCCCCACATCATCACACCAGCAGGGGGCAGTGTGTCCTGTACATATCACTACTAGGGGGGACTGACTGTCCTATGTGACGGCTCCCACATCATCACAGCAGCAGGGGGCAGTGTGTCCTGTACATATCACTACTAGGGGGGACCGACTGTCCTATGTGACGGCCCCCACATCATCACACCAGCAGGGGGCAGTGTGTCCTGTACATATCACTACTAGGGGGGACCGACTGTCCTATGTGACGGTCCCTACATCATCACACCAGCAGGGGGCAGTGTGTCCTGTACATATCACTACTAGGGGGGACCGACTGTCCTATGTGACGGTCCCTACATCATCACACCAGCAGGGGGCAGTGTGTCCTGTACATATCACTAGTAGGGGGGACCGACTGTCCTATGTGACGGCCCCCACATCATCACAGCAGCAGGGGGCAGTGTGTCCTGTACATATCACTACTAGGGGGGACCGACTGTCCTACGTGATGGCCCCCACATCATCACACCAGCAGGGGGCAGTGTGTACTGTACATATCACTACTAGGGGGGACCGACTGTCCTATGTGACGGCTCCCACATCATCACACCAGCAGGGGGCAGTGTGTCCTGTACATATCACTACTAGGGGGGACTGACTGTCCTATGTGACGGCCCCCACATCATCACACCAGCAGGGGGCAGTGTGTCCTGTACATATCACTACTAGGGAGGACCGACTGTCCTACGTGATGGCCCCCACATCATCACACCAGCAGGGGGCAGTGTGTCCTGTACATATCACTAGTAGGGGGGACCGACTGTCCTATGTGATGGCCCCCACATCATCACACCAGCAGGGGGCAGTGTGTCCTGTACATATCACTAGTAGGGGGACCGACTGTCCTATGTGATGGCCCCCACATCATCACACCAGCAGGGGGCAGTGTGTACTGTACATATCACTACTAGGGGAGACCGACTGTCCTATGTGATGGCCCCCACATCATCACAGCAGCAGGGGGCAGTGTGTCCTGTACATATCACTACTAGGGGAGACCGACTGTCCTATGTGATGGCTCCTACATCATCATCACACCAGCAGGGGGCAGTGTGTCTCTCCACAGTAAAGGCAGGATCCCGAATAGAATCTAGATTTATTGCTAGTGTGTCAGAAAGGCTGGGCTGTGAGGAACGCCCCCTGACGGTTCACTTCCATTGTCTTGTACAGTCGGGAGACGTTGCTCACTTCCTAGCGATGATGCTGAGCTGTAAGGCCCGCCCTTCTGACTGTGACAGTCGGTAATTGGTGCTGTAACTAATAACGCAGATACTTCTGACACCGGGGCGCGTACAGGCAAAGCTGCCACTGTGCCAAATTCATTGTGGTGTATATAATGCTGCCGATGTCTGAGGACATGAATGTCCTGCTTTACTGCATACCAGGTTTTTCAGCACTTTAGGGATGATACATTTTTATTTTTGTCAATGAGTGAATATTGATACAGAGATAAGTGGTGGCGCTCGCCTCTGCCTGCTGTAGACGGTTGTCGTGCCTTGTGAAAGTATTCACCCCCTGGCTTGTGTTCTGGTTTTGTTGCATTACAACCTGCAAGTGATGGATTATAAGTTAGATGTGATGTAATAACCCCACAGCATTGGCCAAATGGGAATATATAAAAAATGGAGGTGTAAGTGCAAATGTATTCACCCCCTCTGCTATGAAACCTCTACCGATGAGTGTAACTTGTCATGTGATCTGTTCCAAATGTCCACGAAGCCAACAATAAAAAGATCCAGGTGGCAGATCCTAGATCAGGGATGGATCCCGAGGAGCACGATCACATCTGTCCTTACAAAGACTATGGCACAACAGCAGCCGGGTGAAGTGAGGAGGCCGAGGAAAGCGCCGGAGGTGGAAGGGTCTGTCCGGAGGAGCGCAGCAAGGCCCGGCATGCACAGTCTAGGCTTATATTTATAGCAGGTTTTATGGTTTTGTCCAGGATCTAAGAAAATCAAAAGTGGAAGAACCCTAATGGGGCGAATACTTTCTGCAAAACACTGTGCAGGCCGCTTCTCCTCCCCTAAGGCCGGGGCCCCACATGGCATAAATGCTGCCGAAAAAAAAAACACGGCATTTTACAGTCACAGCAAATCGGATGGGATTCTAGCGACTCCTGTCTCCACCGCGAACATCCACGCAGCGGACACTGTGAATTCCAAAACCATTGCAGGAAATCTCAGCATGTCAGTTATACCTACAGAAATGCTGGCGGTTTCCCTATAGGTATTGCAGGAAGTCCGCAGAGGAAAAATCTGCAAATGTTCTGTGAAAAGCGCTGCGGGAAAATCCACAATGCATTGCTGCTGCCATTTTTCCCGCAGCTTTTTTTTTTTTTTTTTTTTTTTTGTTGCTGCAGTCCGCCACTTGGAGCCTCAGTTGCTGCAGAACCTCGTGTATACCTCAGCAGCTGCTGCAGAACCTCGTGTATACCTGGAGCCAAACCTTGTAGAGTACACGCCAGTCGCAGCATGAAATTATGGAAAGGATTAGGACATTTAATCACAGATGTGCAGAATTTCAGCCTTACTAATTAAAAAGATGTTCTGCAGCAGCTGAGGTGTGAGTATAAGATATAACATGTGATAAGTATTGGTCACTCCCTCAGGGATTAGCACTTGTAGCAGTATAGCTGTGATGTGTTACTGGCTGCCATCTGTCAGACTCCGCAGATCAGCTATTCTGTTCATCTGAACACGGCCTTCTGCAATCCACGTGCCTGCTGCAGAAATGATGTCAGCAAGACTGCGCTGAAGATGGAGGTGTGGTGGTATAGGCGCTGCACTAAGGAGAAGGTGCTCTGTGGAGGTGTTAGTGGCGGGAAGGCTATGCACTGAGGAGGGGGTGGCAGGTAGTGTTCTGTGCACCAGTGGTAGGAGCACGGAGTGCCCTGTGGAGTGGCAGTAGGGGCGGGGAGGCTGTGCACTGAGGAGGTGGGGGCGGGGAGGCTATGCATTGAGGAGGGGAGGCTGTGTATTGAGGTGGAGGTTATGCACTGAGGAGGGTTAAGGCTCAGTACTGAGGAGGGGGAGGTTATGTATTGAGGGGAAGGCTGGGAGTCTCTGTACTGAGGAGGGGGAGGCGGGGAGGCTATGCACTGAGGAGGGGGAGGATATGCACTGAGGAGGGGGAGGCTCTGTACTGAGGAGGGAGAGGCTATGCACTGAGGAGGGGGAGGCTGTGTACTGAGGAGGGGGAGGCTGTGTATTCAGGAGGGGGAGGCTGTGTATTCAGGAGGTGGAGGCTGTGTATTCAGGAGGGGGAGGCTGTGTATTCAGGAGGGGGAGGCTCTGTACTGAGGAGGGGGAGGCTATGTACTGAGGAGGGGGAGGCTATGCACTGAGGAGGGGGAGGCTATGCACTGAGGAGGGGGAGGCTATGCACTGAGGAGGGGGAGGCTCAGTACTGAGGAGGGGGAGGGTCTGTACTGAGGAGGGGGAGGCTATGTATTGAGGAGGGGGAGGCTCAGTACTGAGGAGGGGGAGGTGGGGAGGCTATGCACTGCGGAGGGGGAGGTTCAGTACTGAGGAGGGGGAGGCTATGCACTGAGGAGGGGGAGGCTATGTATTGAGGAGGGGGAGGCTCAGTACTGAGGAGGGGGGAGGCGGGGAGGCTCAGTACTGAGGAGGGGGAGGCGGGGAGGCTCAGTACTGAGGAGGGGGAGGCTATGCACTGGGGAGGCGGGGAGGCTCTGTACTGAGGAGGGGGAGCCTATGCACGGAGTAGGAGGAGGCTCAGTACTGAGGAGGGGGAGGCTCTGTACTGAGGAGGGGGAGGCTCTGTACTGAGGAGGGGGAGGCTATGCACTGAGGAGGGGGAGGCGGGGAGGCTCAGTACTGAGGAGGGGGAGGCTATGCACTGAGGAGGGGGAGGCGGGGAGGCTCAGTACTGAGGAGGGGGAGGCTATGCACTGAGGAGGGGAAGGCGGGGAGGCTATGCACTGAGGAGGGGAGGATATGCACTGAGGAGGGGGAGGCTCTGTACTGAGGAGGGAGAGGCTATGCACTGAGGAGGGGGAGGCTGTGTACTGAGGAGGGGGAGGCTGTGTACTGAGGAGGGGGAGGCTGTGTACTGAGGAGGGGGAGGCTGTGTACTCAGGAGGGGGAGGCTGTGTACTGAGGAGGGGGAGGCTCTGACTGAGGAGGGGGGCATGATTGAGGAGGGGGAGGCTATGCACTGAGGAGGGGGAGGCTATGCACTGAGGAGGGGGAGGCATGCACTGAGGAGGGGAGGCCAGACTGAGGAGGAGGGGGTCGTACTGAGGAGGGGAGGCTATGATTGAGGGGGAGGTTCAGACTGAGGAGGGGGAGGCTATGCACTGAGGAGGGGGAGGCTATGCACTGAGGAGGGGGAGGCTATGCACTGAGGAGGGGGAGGCTCAGACTGAGGAGGGGGAGGCGGGGAGGCTCAGTACTGAAGAGGGGGAGGCGGGGAGGCTCAGACTGAGGAGGGGGAGGCTATGCACTGAGGAGGGGGAGGTGGGGAGGCTCTGACTGAGGGGCGGGGCCAGACTGAGGAGGGGGTGGCTATGCACTGAGGAGGGGGAGGCGGGGAGGCCGACGAGGAGGGGGGGCCAGACTGAGGAGGGGGCCGACGAGGAGGGGGAGGCGGGGAGGCCTGACGAGGAGGGGGAGGCTGCACGGGGGGGGCCAGACGAGAGGGGGGGCCGACGAGGGGGGGGGCAGCCTGAGGGGGGGGGCGGGGGCCAGACGGGAGGGGGAGGCTAGCACTGAGGAGGGGGAGGCGGGGAGGCTCTGTACTGAGGAGGCGGAGGCTCAGTACTGAGGAGGGGGAGGCTCAATACTGAGGAGGGGGGCTCAGTACTGAGGAGGGGGAGGCTGTGTACTGAGGAGGGGGAGGCTGTGTACTCAGGAGGGGGAGGCTGTGTACTGAGGAGGGGGAGGCTCTGTACTGAGGAGGGGGAGGCTATGTATTGAGGAGGGGGAGGCTATGCACTGAGGAGGGGGAGGCTATGCACTGAGGAGGGGGAGGCTATGCACTGAGGAGGGGGAGGCTCAGTACTGAGGAGGAGGAGGGTCTGTACTGAGGAGGGGGAGGCTATGTATTGAGGGGGAGGCTCAGTACTGAGGAGGGGGAGGCGGGGAAGCTATGCACTGAGGAGGGGGAGGTTCAGTACTGAGGAGGGGGAGGCTATGCACTGAGGAGGGGGAGGCTATGCACTGAGGAGGGGGAGGCTATGCACTGAGGAGGGGGAGGCTATGTATTGAGGAGGGGGAGGCTCAGTACTGAGGAGGGGGAGGCGGGGAGGCTCAGTACTGAAGAGGGGGAGGCGGGGAGGCTCAGTACTGAGGAGGGGGAGGCTATGCACTGAGGAGGGGGAGGTGGGGGAGGCTCTGTACTGAGGAGGCGGAGGCTCAGTACTGAGGAGGGGGTGGCTATGCACTGAGGAGGGGGAGGCGGGGAGGCTCTGACTGAGGAGGGGGAGGCCAGTACTGAGGAGGGGGAGGCCTGTACTGAGGAGGGGGAGGCAGGGAGGCCTGACTGAGGAGGGGGAGGCTATGCACGGAGGAGGAGGCTCAGTACTGAAGAGGGGGAGGCTCTGTACTGAGGAGGGGGAGGCTATGCACTGAGGAGGGGGAGGCGGGGAGGCTCAGTACTGAGGAGGGGGAGGCTATGCACTGAGGAGGGGGAGGCGGGGGAGGCTCTGTACTGAGGAGGCGGAGGCTCAGTACTGAGGAGGGGGAGGCTCAATACTGAGGAGGGGGGCTCAGTACTGAGGAGGGGGAGGCTCAGTACTGAGGAGGGGGGCTCAGTACTGAGGAGGGGGAGGCTCAGTACTGAGGAGGGGGAGGCTCAGTACTGAGGAGGGGGAGGCTCTGTATTGAGGAGATGGAGGCTATGCACTGAGGAGGGGGAGGCTCAGTACTGAGGAGGGGGAGGCTCTGTACTGAGGAGATGGAGGCTATGCACTGAGGAGGGGGGCTCAGTACTGAGGAGGGGGAGGCTCAGTACTGAGGAGGGGGAGGCTCTGTATTGAGGAGGGGGAGGCTCAGTGTAGTTGTGTGACCAGCTCTGTATTAGTTCCCACATTAGCTATATCATTACTTGGGATATTTCCTTCATTCTTCCCACAGGTGTTGCTGCCATCTGCTGGAGCTTCTCATCCCTTATACTCGCACCGCGCCTCTGCTCCTGGAGCGCTGCCATGTTTGGTGCTGGTAATTTAGACCCTGCTCCAGCAGAGACAAATGGCAGGGCAGGGCGTGAGTCTAAGGACATGGTGACAGCTGGGGCTGTATGTTGTCAGTCTGACTCCGCTGTCGGGTGGAGCTGGGTCTGTGCGCTCTGCTCCTTCATTCATCTTATCGATGTTGTTTACAAGGTCTGTGTTTGGGCTTGAGAGCTGCGCCCCATTCTCCTCCACTTACAGCACAATGCAGGAAGGAAGGAATAGTGCGGGGAGAGGGGACGGGCACAGCCGTAGTTACTATTCTGGTCCGCTCAGGTTTGTACACCTTGTATGGCTGACTCCTCGGTCAGGTTGTGGTGACTACGCCGGGTCCCCCCGCCCATGGGTACGTTACAGGCTCATTAATATTCCTGCTCCTGTGTTTGTGCTTTATTTGCTGTGACTTAAATGTAATAAACTTTATTTTACTTTTCTTTAAATTAAAGTGAATTTGGTTCATGGCTCTTTGTGGTTACTGATGTTGTGGCCTGTGTCTGACTGTCCAAATCTGGGGGGAAGAAATCTGCTCTCTAGCGCCACCCATTGGAAGGTGTAGTTACCCGTGTGTCTGACCCTTTAACAGGCCTTATATAGACAGCTGTTTCGGGGGTTCTTGCCCCTCGCCCGTGCAGATCAGGGAGCTGGTTGGCTTGCTGCTGGCCTTTGGTGTAGGGTGGAGACCACCAGGTGGCAGAGCAACAATTACAGGCCGGGCAGTGTTCACTGGGAAAAGAATCATGTAAATAAGCGGTCTGTCTACAGGGCATCAAGCCCAAGATGGCGCTCTGTACATGAGTCTCTCCTTTTGTAGAAGATTCTGGATGGCTTATATCCTAAGTCATGTTTCAAGGCCTGTTGAAATTTTGGACACTGACTGGCTACCTCCAATAGGTGGCAGTAAAGAGGCAGCGTCCGTCCTGGTTGACAACTAATTTACCTCCATTTTCGTCCACAGAACTAGAAGCAGAAAGAGGAGTGTCCTCATAGTATGATGTAGTGAAAGGCCAGACAAGATGGTCGCTGACAGCCACAGCGTCAGATAGAGGGTTAAATCAGAACGTTATAGGTAGACCTTTTATGTAACATGAAATCTTGTATAAAAGCTGATAAATCCCATGATGGCGGCCGGTCACTGGACAAGCATTTCACTGCTGCACTTTAATATTCTATGCCACAAGTCCTGCGTACGTGAATCCCAGATAAAAAGTCACATTCTCATTCCCGTAAGGCACAGAAGAGTTATTTATGGGGACAATTTCAAGCCTCTCTTTTTTGTAGTGTCCCGTTGCGTAAAGATTCCCATTCTCGGCAGAGCCTGGCACAGTTCTAAGGAGTGTCTCCACATCTCCATCATTCACCTTCAGTCTCCACTCACTGACCGGTCCTTCCATGTGTTTCTCCACTGTACTCCTGTGAAGCCGTTTATGAAGGCCATAACCATGCCCTAAGAAGAAGAGGACGTTGCTTCATTTTTTGCGTACAGGGACGTTCTTTATCCTGATTTCATGCAAGCGGCGAATGTTCTGAAGAGCAGAGCGCAGAATCCTGTCTGTGTTTGCATCTGGCTCCCGGTCCACGACGTCATCTTTCCAGTAGAGAAGCAGGAGAAGTAGGTAAGCGCTCGCAGGGAAAGACTTCCTTGAGTTTTGGTATCTTTTGCTAAGTTCCCGTAATTGCTGAAAAGATAGAAGTCTGGTAGAGTCGGGAGCAGCGCAGGCCAGCGCTATGTGGCTCATTATATCGTTCATTAGGTCCATATCATCCAGGTTGTCATCTACAGAACATTTTGTGTAGAGATCGACAATGTCTGAAAGTTTTTTGTGATCCGGCAGCAGTGACAGGATGGCCGTGGTGCTGCCGCCTCCTAGTCGGTAAATGTTCATTTTCTGAATTAGTTTATTGATGGAATTCTTATCATCATCATCATCGTCTTCACCATTTCCAGTGGAAGGTAAAAGTTGTGAACTAAGAAAACTTGCAAACACATTGATATTGTGTAGCTGCCATGTTCGAGGAGAGTAGACTTTGTCTTCCACTTTACTCTTCTGTTCGTTGTCATCGATTTTATCAGTTTGGAAATAACTCACCTCCTCTGATATCCATTCTAGTGCATTGTAGATATTATTGGATAATGACCCAAAACACACAGCTAAAAACCCCAAGAATGGCTAAGAGGTAAACATTGGACTATTCTGAAGTGGCCTTCTATGAGCCCTGACCTAAATCCTATTGAGCATCTTTGGAAGGAGCTGAAACATGTCGTCTGGAAAAGGCACCCTTCACACCCGAGACAACTGGAGCAGTTTGCTCATGAGGAGCGGCCAAAATCCCTGCTGAGAGGTGCAGAAGTCTCATTGCCAGTTACAGGAATCGTCTGATTGGTTGTGCAACTAAATATTAAGGGAACCCTCATTCCTCTCCAGGCCTGTTTCATGCTGAAGCCTGGTTGGAAAGCAATGTCTGACTTTCATTTGTTCATTGTCATAGAATTTTTATATATTATTACTTTTGTCAGATTCCAGTTATTTCTGTGACCATTGTGGGGTTTTCTGTCATTAAACGAGAGGGGAACAACAATTTTGTCCACATGTGTATATATGTACAGTGCTGGCCAAAAGTATTGGCACCACTGCAATTCTGTCAGATAATACTCAATTTCTTCCAGAAAATGATTGCAATCACAAATGCTTTGGTAATAATATCTTCATTTATTTTGCTTGCAATGAAAAAACACAAAAGAGAATGAAAAAAAAAGTCAAATCATTGATCATTTTACACAAAACTCCAAAAATGGGCCGGACAAAAGTATTGGCACCCTCAGCCTAATACTTGGTAGCACAACCTTTAGACAAAATAACTGCGAACAACCGCTTCCGGTAACCATCAATGAGTTTCTTACAATGCTCTGCTGGAATTTCTCCAGGTCCCTGAGATGTGAAGGGCGCCTTCTCCAAACTGCCATTGTGAGATCTCTCCTTGGGTGTTCTATGGGATTCAGGTCTGGACTCATTGCTGCCACTTTACAAGTCTCCAGTGCTTTCTCTCAAACCATTTTCTAGTGCTTTTTGAAGTGTGTTTTGGGTCATTGTCCTGCTGGAAGACCCATGACCTCTGAGGGAGACCCAGCTTTCTCACACTGGGCCCTACATTATGCTGCAGACTTCATAATGCCATGCACACGGTCAAGCAGTCCAGTGCCAGAGGCAGCAAAGCAACCCCAAAACATCAGGGAACCTCCGCCATGTCTGACTGTAGGGACCGTGTTCTTTTCTTTGAAGGCCTCTTTTTTTTTTCCTGTAAACTCTATGTTGATGCCTTTTCCCAAAAAGCTCTACTTTTGTCTCATCTGACCAGAGAACATTCTTCCAAAAAGTTTTTGGCTTTCTCAGGTAAGTTTTGGCTTTTTTCTGTCTCTGGGTCAGAAGTGGGGTCTTCCTGGGTATCCTACCATAGAGTCCCTTTTCATTCACACGCCGACGGATAGTACGGGCTGACACTGTTGTACCCTCGGACTGCAGGGCAGCTACAACTTGTTTGGATGTTAGTCGAGGTTCTTTAGCCACCATCCGCACAATCTTTTGTTGAAATCTCTCAATTTTTCTTTTGCGTCCACATCTAGGGAGGTTAGCCACAGTGCCATGGGCTTTACACTTCTTGATGACACTGCGGACGGTAGACACAGGAACATTCAGGTCTTTGGAGATGGACTTGTAGCCTTGAGATTGCTCATGCTTCCTCACAATTTTGCTTCTCAAGTCCTCAGACAGTTCTTTGGTCTTCTTTCTTTTCTCCATGCTCAATGTGGTACACACAAGGACACAGGACAGAGGTTGAGTCAACTTTAATCCATTTCAACTGGCTGCAAGTGTGATTTAGTTATTGCCACCACCTGTTATGTGCCACAGGTAAGTAACAGGTGCTGTTAATTACACAAATTAGAGAAGCATCACATGATTTTTCAAAGGGTGCCAATACTTTTGTCCACCCCTTTTTTCTTTTTGGGGGGGGATTTAATCCAATTTGGGTTTTTGGAAATTTTTTTTGGGGTTTTCTTTAGAAGAAAAAATAAAAGGAAATAATAATAAAAAAATTTTTGGTGGGGTAAAATTTTTGGGGGAAAAATGAGTGTAATTTGTGAGAAATGGGGGGGGGGCCTATATTTTGGGGGGGGCTTTTTTTTTTTTTTTATTTTTTTTTTTTTTTTAAAAAATTTTTTTAAAAAAAGGTTTTTTTTTTTTTTTTTTTTAGTTTGGGCACCCCTATTAATCTTAATCATTTTTAGTTCTAAATATTTGGGTGTTTGCAACAGCCATTTCAATTTGATATATCTAATAACAGATGGACACAGTAATATTTCAGGATTGAAATGAGGTTTATTGTACTAAGAGAAAATGTGCAATATGCATTAAACCAAAATTTGACCGGTGCAAAAATTTGGGTACCCTTATCATTTTATTGATTTGAATACTCCTAACTACTTTTTACTGACTTACTGAAGCACAAAATTGGTTTTGTAACCTCACTGAGCTTTGAACTTCATAGCCAGGTGTATCCAATCATGAGAAAAGGTATTTAAGGTGGCCAATTGCAAGTTGTTCTCCTATTTGAATCTCCTCTGAAGAGTGGCATCATGGGCTCCTCAAAACAACTCTCAAATGATCTGAAAACAAAGATTGTTCAACATAGTTGTTCAGGGGAAGGATACAAAAAGTTGTCTCAGAGATTTAACCTGTCAGTTTCCACTGTGAGGAACATAGTAAGGAAATGGAAGACCACAGGGACAGTTCTTGTTAAGCCCAGAAGTGGCAGGCCAAGAAAAATATCAGAAAGGCAGAGAAGAAGAATGGTGAGAACAGTCAAGGACAATCCACAGACCACCTCCAAAGAGCTGCAGCATCATCTTGCTGCAGATGGTGTCACTGTGCATCGGTCAACAATACAGCACACTTTGCACAAGGAGAAGCTCTATGGGACAGTGATGCGAAAGAAGCCGTTTCTGAAAGCACGCCACAAACAGAGTCGCCTGAGGTATGCAAAAGCACATTTGGACAAGCCAGCTTCATTTTGGAAGAAGGTCCTGTGGACTGATGAAACAAAGATTGAGTTGTTTGGTCATACAAAAAGGCGTTATGCATGGCGTCCAAAAAACACAGCATTCCAAGAAAAACACTTGCTACCCACTGTAACATTTGGTGGAGGTTCCATCATGCTTTGGGGCTGTGTGGCCAATGCCGGCACCGGGAATCTTGTTAAAGTTGAGGGTCGCATGGATTCAACTCAGTATCAGCAGAGTCTTGAGAATAATGTACGAGAATCAGTGACGAATTTGAAGTTACGCCGGGGATGGATATTTCAGCAAGACAATGATCCAAATCTACTCAGGCATTCATGCAGAGGAACAATTACAATGTTCTGGAATGGCCATCCCAGTCCCCAGACCTGAATATCATTGAACATCTGTGGGATCATTTGAAGCGGGCTGTCCATGCTCGGCGACCATCAAACTTAACTGAACTGGAATTGTTTTGTAAAGAGGAATGGTCAAAAATACCTTCATCCAGGATCCAGGAACTGATTAAAAGCTACAGGAAGTGACTAGAGGCTGTTATTGTTGCAAAAGGAGGATCTACTAAATATTAATGTCACTTTTCTGTTGAAGTGCCCATACTTTTGCACCGGTCAAATTTTGGTATAATGCATATTGCACATTTTCTGTGAGTACAATAAACCTCATTTCAATCCTGAAATATTACTGTGTCCATCAGTTATTAGATATATCAAAGTGAAATGGCTGTTGCAAACACCCAAATATTTAGAACTAAAAATGATTAAAATTAATAGGGGTGCCCAAACTTTTTCATATGACTGTATATATGTATGTATATATGGGGGGGGGTGGGGGTATTTGTGTGTATATATATGGGGGTGTATGTGTATATGGGGGTGTAGGGGGGTATTTTGGTGGGGGGGTAAATTAAAGTGTATAGGTGTGCATATTTGTATGTATATATGTGTGTGTATATGTGTGTGTGTGTATATATGTATGTATATATATGTGTGTTTGTGTATATGTGTATGTTTGTATGTGTGTAGTATATATGTGTGTGTGTGTATATATATATGTATATATGTGTGTGTGTGTGTGTATATATGTGTATGTATATGTGTGTGTGTATATGTGCATATTTGTTGTATATGTGTGTTTGTGTATATGTGCATATTTGTATGTGTGTATGTATATGTGTGTATATGTATATATGTGTGTATATATGGGGATATATATATATATGATATATGTATGTGTGTATGGGTATAGGGTGTGTGTATATGTATGTATGTGTGTATATATATATATATATATATATGTGTGTATGTGCATATTTGTATGTGTGTATGTATATATATGTGTATATGTATATATGTGCGTATATATATATATATGTGTGTGTATGTGCATATTTGTATGTGTGTATGTATATGTGTGTGTGTGTATGTTATTATATATATATATATATATATATGTGTTTGTGTATATGTGCATATTTGTATGTATATATGTGTGTATATGTATGTGTGTATATATATATATGTGTGTGTGTATGTGCATATTTGTATGTATATGTATAAGCTGCCATCTTTGCATTGTTGTTTTACCACCATAACATTTTTACTTTTCCATTTATCACAAGGCATTATGGGAAAGGAGCTGGGGAGCTCATGCGCCCTCTATTGGATGTAACAGATCCTCAATTTGCTTTTGACTCACCGAGCCTTGAGACAGCAAAAGGGATCTTAGCCAAGCCAATTTCACTTATCTGCATACAGCGCTGTTTCCGGATTGTTGTCCTTCATCAGTACAGAGCAAAGTGAATTGGCTGGCTTAGTGGGAGGCAATGAGTGGGTTAGGGACAAGACTCTCTCACATTGAGGAGAGCACCAGTGAAGGTGTGTAGAGATTTTAATTGCCTTTTGCCCTCTACTTAGCATCTACATATCACAAGGCATTATGGGAAAGGAGCTGGGGAGCTCATGCGCCCTCTATTGGATGTAACAGATCCATACTTTTCCATTGACAGACTTGGTACACACTAGCTCCTTGCTCTCCATTGTTTGGGTCTACTGCGGGGACGATGGAGAGCCCATCCGCTAAAACAGCGATTACCCGCGGACCTCATAGACTATAAAGGGATCCACCAAGTCCGTCACGTTTCCCCTATTTTTATACTGGACATGGTGGAGAGTAACGTCCTCTGTGCAAGGTTTTCTCTCCGACAATTTTGGTTGGACTGCGCTTGTTTTTGGCAGAATACAATGTAGTTCTCGTGTTCTACCATCTTGGCATATACATGACTTCTTGTGCTATTTAGGTTCTGTACGGTCAGGCAGGAGCAGGCAAGGGATGTGATTTGGAGCTCATGCCCCTTGTCTAATCCTCCCTGACCGTACAGAACCTAAATAGCACACGAGGCACCGAAACTAACAGCCCTTCTGGCTTGGGAATGGTGGGAGCGAGAAAACTGTGCTGGAATCATTGGATGGGCGGCTGCTAACATGCCAAGGACTGGAGTTGGTGGAGGTGTTGAAAAGTCTTCTTTAAAGGGGCTGTCTCCATTATGGACACTTCTTCCCTGTCCTGTGGATAGAAGATACGTGTCCAATTGCTGGAAGTCTGATTGCTGGGTCCCTCATTGATCAGGAGGATGGAGGGCCGAAAGTCCCCCTAAGGCCTCCTTGTGAATGGAGCCCCAGTGTGCTTGTGTGACCAGCGCTCTATTCACTACTATGGGGCTGCCGAAACTTTAATCTGCTCCTGATCACTGAGGGACCCGGCCATCGAGCCCCCGGCCATCGGAGCGCCTCCTATTGGATCCTCAGCATAGCATCTGCTTTTACCCCCCTCCTTTCTAGCATCAGGGCCCGGAGCCGTCCACAGTGCTATAATGTCCTCTATATGTTCTCTTTATCACGCTCTATACTGCCGGCATCCATATACCCATTCTCCGGCATACTGGACAGGAGCCAAATACTTTTACTTTAGGTCACTACAGAACATGGTTTTGGGGCACTTAGATAAAATATGACTACAATGGGGTCTGTGTGGTTTCCGCAGGAAACATGCGGAGAGAAAAGTGATGCTTGCAGTATTCTAGATTTTAGAAACACTGAATTATAGAATACTAAAACATGGCATGATGTCATAGCAGAATAACGACTGCAGCTCTGGATGTGACTACGGCATAAGACATGATGTCATAGCAGAATAACGGCTGCAGCTCTGGATGTGACTACGGCATAAGACACGATGTCATAGCAGAATAACGGCTGCAGCTCTGGATGTGACTAGTATAAGACATGATGTCATAGCAGAATAACGGCTGCAGCTCTTGATGTAACTACAGCATAAGACATGATGTCAGCAGAATAATGACTGCAGCTCTGGATGTGACTACGGCATAAGACACGATGTCATAGCAGAATAACGGCTGCAGCTCTGGATGTGACTAGTATAAGACATGATGTCATAGCAGAATAACGGCTGCAGCTCTTGATGTAACTACAGCATAAGACATGATGTCAGCAGAATAATGACTGCAGCTCTGGATGTGACTATAGTATAAGACATGATGTCATAGCAGAATAATGACTGCAGCTCTGGAAGTGACTACGGTATAAGACATGATGTCATAGCAGAATAACGACTGCAGCTCTGGATGTGACTACGGTATAAGACATGATGTCAGCAGAATAATGACTGCAGCTCTGGATGTGACTATAGTATAAGACATGATGTCATAGCAGAATAATGACTGCAGCTCTGGTAGTGACTACGGTATAAGAAATGATGTCATAACAGAATGACTGCAGCTCTGGTAGTGACACGGTATAAGAAATGATGCATAACAGAATGACTGCAGCTCTGGATGTGACTACGGTATAAGACATGATGTCATAGCAGAATAATGACTGCAGCTCTGGATGTGATTAGTATAAGACATGATGTCATAACAGAATAATGACTGCAGCTCTGGATGTGACTACGGTATAAGACATGTCAGCAGAATAATGACTGCAGCTCTGGATGTGACTACGGCATAAGACACGATGTCATAGCAGAATAACGGCTGCAGCTCTGGATGTGACTAGTATAAGACATGATGTCATAGCAGAATAACGGCGCAGCTCTTGATGAACTACAGCATAAGACATGTGTCAGCAGAATAATGACTGCAGCTCTGGATGTGACTATAGTATAAGACATGATGTCATAGCAGAATAATGACTGCAGCTCTGGAAGTGACTACGGTATAAGACATGATGTCATAGCAGAATAACGACTGCAGCTCTGGATGTGACTACGGTATAAGACATGATGTCAGCAGAATAATGGCTGCAGCTCTGGATGTGACTATAGTATAAGACATGATGTCATAGCAGAATAACGGCTGCAGCTCTTGATGTAACTACAGCATAAGACATGATGTCAGCAGAATAATGACTGCAGCTCTGGATGTGACTATAGTATAAGACATGATGTCATAGCAGAATAATGGCTGCAGCTCTGGAAGTGACTACGGTATAAGACATGATGTCATAGCAGAATAACGACTGCAGCTCTGGATGTGACTACAGGTATAAGACATGATGTCAGCAGAATAATGACTGCAGCTCTGGATGTGACTATAGTATAAGACATGATGTCATAGCAGAATAACGACTGCAGCTCTGGTAGTGACTACGGTATAAGAAATGATGTCATAACAGAATGACTGCAGCTCTGGATGTGACTACGGTATAAGACATGATGTCATAGCAGAATAATGACTGCAGCTCTGGATGTGATTAGGTATAAGACATGATGTCATAACAGAATAATGACTGCAGCTCTGGATGTGACTACGGTATAAGACATGTCAGCAGAATAATGACTGCAGCTCTGGATGTGACTACGGTATAAGACACGATGTCATAGCAGAATAATGGCTGCAGCTCTGGATGTGACTAGTATAAGACATGATGTCATAGCAGAATAACGGCTGCAGCTCTTGATGTAACTACAGCATAAGACATGATGTCAGCAGAATAATGACTGCAGCTCTGGATGTGACCTATAGTATAAGACATGATGTCATAGCAGAATAACGGCTGCAGCTCTGGAAGTGACTACGGTATAAGAAATGATGTCATAGCAGAATAATGACTGCAGCTCTGGATGTGACTACGGCATAAGACATGATGTCAGCAGAATAATGACTGCAGCTCTGGATGTGACTACGGCATAAGACATGATGTCAGCAGAATAATGACTGCAGCTCTGGATGTGACTACGGCATAAGACACGATGTCATAGCAGAATAATGACTGCAGCTCTGGATGTGACTACGGTATAAGACATGATGTCATAGCAGAATAATGACTGCAGCTCTGGATGTGACTACGGCATAAGACATGATGTCAGCAGACTAATGACTGCAGCTCTGGATGTGACTACGGCATAAGACATGATGTCAGCAGAATAATGACTGCAGCTCTGGATGTGACTACGGCATAAGACATGATGTCATAGCAGAATAATGACTGCAGCTCTGGATGTGACTACGGCATAAGACATGATGTCAGCAGACTAATGACTGCAGCTCTGGATGTGACTACGGCATAAGACATGATGTCAGCAGAATAATGACTGCAGCTCTGGATGTGACTACGGCATAAGACACGATGTCATAGCAGAATAATGACTGCAGCTCTGGATGTGACTACGGTATAAGACATGATGTCATAGCAGAATAATGACTGCAGCTCTGGATGTGACTACGGCATAAGACATGATGTCAGCAGAATAATGACTGCAGCTCTGGATGTGACTACGGCATAAGACACGATGTCATAGCAGAATAACGGCTGCAGCGCTGGATGTGACTAGTATAAGACATGATGTCATAGCAGAATAACGGCTGCAGCTCTTGATGTAACTACAGCATAAGACACGATGTCATAGCAGAATAACGACTGCAGCTCTGGATGTGACTACGGCATAAGACATGATGTCAGCAGAATAATGACTGCAGCTCTGGATGTGACTATAGTATAAGACATGATGTCATAGCAGAATAATGACTGCAGCTCTGGAAGTGACTACGGTATAAGACATGATGTCACAGCAGAATAACGACTGCAGCTCTGGATGTGACTAGTATAAGACATGATGTCATAACAGAATAATGACTGCAGCTCTGGATGTGACTAGAGTATACGAGATATGATGTAACATCAGGATTAGGCCAGATATACACAAGCATAAGATAAAATCATGATTCGAGTCTCGCAGCCATTGGAGCCATGCTCGGGCCAAGCACTTGTGTGAAACCAGCCTAATATTGTAAGTGTTTGTTCTATGGGATGATCCTAATATAGAGTCGGCCTCGGGTACTGCAAAATGTTTTATTATGAAATATAAGGTTTTCTTTACATGTTATATCACAGCGGGATAAGAAGCCTGATGGCCAGTGATACCGGCCTGTAAGACGTAACCCGCCTCTTCAGTGCCACATGACATTGTAGCCTCAGCTCTGGCCTCGTGTATCTGCAGGGCTTGGCTCAAGCTTTGACATCAGACTTTATATTATAAGCTACAAAGCCAATGAATGTGAACCCCAAATAGAAGGTGACATTCTCATTGCCATGGGGCACAGACGAGGCATTGAGTGGCAAGATCTCGATTTTGCTTTTCTTGCAGTGTCCCTGTGCATACAGTTTTCCGTTCTCAGTCCAGCCGCGGACATTGGTTAGCAGCTGCTGCACGCTATCCAGGTCGTCATTGTCCCACTTCATGCGCTTTTCATTGAGCGGACCGGCAATGTGCTTCTCGATGGTGCTCCGATGATTGATCTTCTGGAGTCCATATCCCTTCCCCAAAAAGAAGAGCACGTTGGTTCTTTTCTTCCGGACTGGAATGTTCTTGATTCTCATCTCGTGCAGGGCCCTTGCTGTCTGCTGGGCATTGACCAGAATTTCATCTTTATTGCCATCTGCTTTCAGATCGACTTTGCTGTCTGGCCAGTAGAGCAGGAAAGTTAGGAGATAGACACTGGGTGGGAACGTCTTTCTAGTGGATAGAAACCTCTTACCAAGCTCACGGAGTTGCTCTAGTGATAACAGTTTTGAAGATCCAGGACAGACACATCCCAGGGCAATGTGAGACATGATGTAATTGGCCAGACTAGCGTCGTCGAGCCTCTTATCTCCTAGGTTTTCTGGGTAAAGATCGATTATCTTTTCCAACTTTGCACTGGATCGGTCATCTTTAGTATCGGACAGGATGGAGAGAATGGCGGCCGTGTTTCCTCCCCCAAGCTCATAAATTCTCATCTTACGCACCAGCTGGCTGTTAACATCGGCCTTAGTGTAGGACAGTAAAAACTCGGAGCTGAAGAATTTGGCGAAATCTTTGGTCTTCTTCAGTAGCCACTTCCTAGGATTGTACACATGTTCTTGTGTCTTGTCCAGCTGTTCTCCATCTTCAATCTTCTCTGACTGGAAGTAACCCACGTCATCCGCAATCCACTCTAATGCATTGTAGATATTCTGGAAGAGTCCCTTTAAGCGGCTGTGAAATTTAAACCAGGGCTTTTCGATCTCCGCTGGTATATAATCCGTCAGAAGGTATTTCAGGAGTTCTATGTTCTCCTCTCCTCTGTTCTCAGAAAACACAGGCCGTGAAGAAAGCATCTGTAACAATCGGCAGCCGACATCAACCTCCCCGAAAAACGCAGAGTCGTTCATGATGTCCATCTCAGATTTTGCTGCTTTTTCTGCTGCTCTGAAACACTCCATGGATTTAAGGCTGAGTTCTATCAACTCGATCACATTCTCCGGAGTCAGGTCATTCTTCTTCTTGTCAAACAGCACATTGAACCACTTCTTGTACACCTGACCTTCTGTGTGCAGTATAAAGGAATTGTGTGGCAGATGTGACTTGGCCGTCTCTGCCCAGATTCGAGCTTCTTCAAACTTCTCATGCATATAGTGCAAGCGTGCCAACTGCTGAGCAAAGAAGGGATCCTTGTCGAATCTCTCATATGCGGCTTTCAGTAGCTTGATAGCCTTCTCAGTATTATGTTCCATTTCACAGACATGTTCAATCATGGGCGAGAAGAAGGTATCCACACTGTCGCCTCTACGTTTCCAATAGCGCAGCAAAAACAAGTTTCGAATAAACTTTATGAAGTCGTCTCGGCCAAATCTGTGCTGTAGTAGAACCTTCTCCTCAAGGAGATCTTTGGCTATCTCGCTCTGAGGACAGATTTCGGAGAGCTGATTTAACACTTCCTTAGCTATCAGAGGATGAATGAAGCGGATGGAGCTGATGCAAGTATTTTCCTCTCTCAGCTCAATAAACAGGATTCGCGCCTGCTCGCTTCTGAAGAGGTAACTCTTGAAATTATTTTGCCGGATTGTTTTGTGCTCATCTTTGGTCATGATTCCAAGGCCCAGGAAAGCTTCACAGTGTGAAATAGAAACATAAGAATTCTGGACGTAGCAATTGAGCAGTGCAACGTATCTCATGAGCCGCGTGACATCTGATGAGTGATCGACGCCTCGCAGAACATGCTCCACAAAGTCCTTCACATATTGTTCATCAAATTCATGGCACATGAGGACAAAAGTGATGATAGACCCTGGCATGGGAAACTCTTTCTCCAGCTTCTTCACTTTTGTGGAGAACTCCAGCTTTTCCTTCTGGCTCAGAATATGAGTGATGACAACTGCATCAGAACTAGAAGCTTTGAAAGAATCTTCTGGGACATTTGATCGTTTGCAGCTCATGAGAATGAAACACGGCTTGGAATAAGGTATTTTCTTAAACACCATGGCTTCTGTTAGCTCGTGCCTGAGGTCATCTAGGTAGTTTTCTTCACAGTCCTCCACCAGCAGCAGGACAGGCAGGCAGAGGTTGGGATTGTCCTCCTCATATTCCCGGAGCTTCACGGCATGTTGACTAACTAAGGAAACATGGCAGGACGACCTGACTGTGGCGCACCTTAAGATGTTCCTGTTCTTCCACATTACCTGCCGGGCAACTGTACTGCCTCCACTTCCCGGATGGTGGAAGATTTTTATCCTGGCGACTGGAAGTCGAACTGTGTTTTCATAGAGAATCCCATGCAAGATCTTTTGGACTTTATTACATGCATCACGCTCAATAAAATCTCCACATTTTTTCTGCTCTGCGAGCCAGAGATGTTTCCAGCTAATCTTGCCTCCCCGATAAAACGTCCCCTCCAAATTCTTTACGTCTTCCTTGCTTAAAAGATCAAGATTTTTATCACAGCATTCATTTACACACAGGATTTCCAGCGAGTGCATTTTCTCCTCATCTGGTGTCTTTAGGACACAGACACCTTTGGATGACACTGGAAGATTCCTATAAGAGCTCCCGATGGGGAACATGCTCTGGACGGTAGCATCGATGTGACTTAATGGCACCCCAACAATGCTCCTCTGCTCCAGCGTCTCCATGCCACATGACTCCTTGGCTAGATTTGCCCACTTGCTGTAATAGTCTTTGTTTTCTGCGATACAAATAATGTCCTCCATCCCGTTCATCTCAGCATAGAAGCTGTGGAAAGTTTCCACGATTGGCTTCTCCACAGGAGACATGAGCAAAAACAACACAACAGAGGTTCCTTTGGGGAAAATCTCATCACAGATTAATGAGAGTGCCTTGTTCAGATACTTTTTCTTAGTCTTAATCCACGTATTTTCGTCACACCACTCATCACCACCTCGGAAATTGCTTCGACCATTGCAGAATATCCAGCTGGTCTGATCAAAAAATCCGAGAGACTTCCTCAGCTCACTCAAGCTCATCCCACTTTCATTGGCATAATCGGTGAAGGAGTGGATGTTGCGGGCATGGTGTTCCTTGTATTTTGAGCACAGTCCGGACTTGTCAGAGTCATCATCAAAGTCAAAGACACAGAAAATCTTTAAGCGCATGAGGAAGTTGAGACTTTGCAGGAGGTGGGGCTCCCACTTGTTGGTGACCAG
Organism: Leptodactylus fallax; assembly: GCA_947044405.1. Classification (NCBI taxonomy): domain Eukaryota; kingdom Metazoa; phylum Chordata; class Amphibia; order Anura; family Leptodactylidae; genus Leptodactylus; species Leptodactylus fallax. The sequence continues at coordinate 102,972 of CAMRHE010001249.1, forward strand.
TATGTACCAGATGGTGTCATCCATGTAGTCTTTACCTCCAGTCAGGAGGTCTATTTTTTGAGAGAGGTTTTCTGGGGCCACAGTCTCACACTGTGATATGGATTCTGCCTTCTCTCTTCTTGCATCAACTTCCTGCAGTCTCTGGATAAACTGCACCATATCCTCCTCAGGAACTGGCTCAGATTTTGCGCCGACTCTCCGGTAATAGGTTTTCTTCTCAAGACTTACTTTGTTGCTTTTCTCATTAAACTTTGGTAAACTTGCTTGGAAGACGTGTCCCTTTACAGAACCAGAATCAGACACAATGTCCACCTCAACCACAAAGAGCTGATTTTTAGAATCTTTATCTACAACCTCAATTAATTTTGGGGGACGAATACAAGCTCTGGCTGCCTCATGTTCTCCTTTATTGAAACATCTCTCAATATAGTCCAATGCATCGACGTACCAGTCCTGATCCTTCACTGGAATCCCCATTATCTGCCCATGTTTATAAAGTTTTTCTTCCTTACTGTCCATCACCCCAAAATGTATCGTGCCATTAGTCCTCACGTTCATACAAGCAGACGCGAATCTGATCACCTCTGAAGCAAATTTAGCTTGAAGCCTGGTGCAGTCCAGCGTAGATGCAGTAGTCAGTGACTTGTACTCATGACATGGAGTGATGAGGTCTTCTACTCCAGATTCCGGGGGAAGGACATGGCCCTTCACATACTTAAAGTTTCCAACTTCTTTATTGAAGGGTCGGAAATTAGTAATGGACACAGAACTTGAGGACTGAGGCCAAGAGGTTTTCTGATGGGGTTTACTTCCCTTTGGGAGACTCTCTGAGGATTGCAACTCATTTGTGGAAAGTTTCTGTGAAGAGCTTACAAGATTGGGGCTTACAGGGGACTTAACATCCATGGGTTGAGGAGGAACCTCACATAATTGACCTGACGCTCCAATTTCCTGTGAACTTTTTGGATACTCTTTCTTGCCATCAGATCTCTGTGTCGAGTTTTGCTCCTCTTTCTTAGACAGCAGCTCATCCCTCTTTTTGATCAGCAGTTTGATGGGTCCTTGTTTCATTCCAATATTCTTTAAGAAGTCTCCATCTATTTCCTTGAGCACCAGCCCAGAGACCTCCTCCTCGTAGAGCTTGTCAATGTACTTCTGGTTTATAGATATTGATTGGAGCCATTGTGATACGTGCTGCTCAGTCCAATCACTGAGGGGCTGCACCCTGTAATCTAAGGGAAAAACAGAGACACATTGAGTGTATGGACATCCCGATAAGGGTCATTGACAGATACAACCCCCCCCCCATGTATAACAATGTGGAGGGGACAGCATGTCATGCAGACTTAGTAGAACCTGCCCTTAACTTTTAGGAGCCTTATGTCACAGGAGAGGGTGCCTGTCCAGTGTCCTTGGAGGACTCTCCATCATAGTAGCTGGGACTGTGGTATATATGGGGCATTCATGTTGAGTTCTCTCTCTTTTGATCTTCTTTGAGTTGTTTCTACACCTCGGAATTTACATGTGGCCAATTTAGCTGACTGGACATGATTTGGAAAGACACCCCCTGTCTATATAACACGCTCCCCCGTCCATATAAGACGCCCAACCTTCTATATAAGACGCCTCTCCTCTGTCTATATAAGATACCCAACCTTCTAAATAAGATGCCCCCTGTCTATATAAGATGCCCCCCCCCCCCCGGCTGTCTATATAAGATGCCCCCCCCCCCGTCTGTCTATATAAGACGCCCCACCCTGTCTATATTTGGTCTCATAGCTGACAATATAAATAACAGCAGAAAGCCATGAGGAGGAAAGAACTTTGTGTGGAGCTCAGATCAGGGTCGTGCAGAGATGAAGATCTGGAGAAAGGAATGAAAGAATTTCTGCTGCTCTGAAAGTTCCCTCGAGCACCGTGGCCAGGAACCTTCCTAGATGTGGTCGCCCCGCCAAACTGAGTAATCAGGAGAGAAGGACCTCAATAAGAAACCAAGACCAAGAACCCAAAGGTCGCTCTAGTTGAGCTCCAAAGATCCTGTGAGCAGCAGGGAGAAGCCTCCAGAAGGTCAGCCATGTCTGAGCCCTCCAACAGTGCGTGCGGCAGAGCAGCAGGGAGAAGCCTCCAGAAGGTCAGCAATATCTGAGCCCTCCAGCAGTGCGTGTGGCAGTGCAACAGGGAGAAGCCTCCAGAAGGTCAGCCATGTCTGAGCCCTCCAGCAGTGCATGCGGTAAAGCAGCAGGGAGAAGCCTCCAGAAGGTCAGCCATGTCTGGGCCCTCCAGCAGTGCGTGTGGCAGAGGAGCAGGGAGAAGCCTCCAGAAGGTCAGCCATGTCTGAGCCCTCCAGCAGTGCATGCGGTAAAGCAGCAGGGAGAAGCCTCCAGAAGGTCAGCCATGTCTGAGCCCTCCAGCAGTGTGTGCAGCAGAGCAGCAGGGAGAAGCCTCCAGAAGGTCAGCCATGTCTGAGCCCTCCAGCAGTGCAGTGCTCCTCAGTAATGGACACATCTCAGCATCTAAAGGAGATTCTCTGCTCTGATGAAACCAAGGCATTCTGTCTGGGGCTGGGACAGGGAGACTGTTCAGGGTTAAGGGAAAGCTGAATAGAGTAAAGTACAGGGACATTCTTAAAGGGAACCCGTCAGGTGGTTTTTCCACCATAAACTGGCCTCAACATGTGCAGGATGAAGGACCAACCTCTCCATCGCTCCGCTCTGTCATCTTTCTTCTATGTTATAAAAAGTCCTATGTGAATTACCCTGCATAGTCACAGGGGCGGGGGCAGCTTCAGACTAGTCATGTCTCATGGATGGGACTGAGATCTCCCGAATGACAGCAGGAAGTGAAGGGTGAAGGGACAGTGAGGGAGATGTCAGTCATGTCCAGGCTGCAGCTGCCCCGCCCATCACACCGGCTCAGAGTAGAGAGGTCCCCGGGGGAAACTACTACCACCACCATCAGGCAGCAGGACCCCCCTTAGCAGTGTCTGGCCTAGGAGCAGGGCTGGGGTGTGTGCAGTGTGCTCGGCCTAGCTGGTGGCACATCATCCACCACCACTACTCCCATCCTCCGGTTCCCTCCATCTGGGCTGTGGCAGGTAATTTACATATTTATGCTTTCAGACATTTATAACTTCACTTTGCTGCATCAGAAAGATTACATATGGCAGCAATGGAGAGGCAAGTCCTTCATCGGGCACATTTATGGTGGAAAATACACCTTCAATGAAAACCTGATCCAGAGAGCTCTGAACCTCAGACTGCACCTCAGGCCGCACCACCTCAGACCGGCCCCCCCCCCCCCCCCCCCCACCTCAGACCGCACCACCTCAGACCGGACCTCAGACCGCACCACCTCAGACCACACCTCAGACCGGACCTCAGGCCGCACCACCACAGACCGCACCACCTCAGACTGCACCACCTCAGACCGGACCTCAGACTGCACCACCTCAGACCGGACCTCAGACCGCACCGCCTCAGACCGGACCTCAGACTGCACCGCCTCAGACTGCACCGCCTCAGACCGGACCTCAGGCCGCACCACCTCAGACCACACCTCAGACCGGACCTCAGGCCGCACCACCTCAGACCGCACCACCTCAGACCGCACCACCTCAGACCGGACCTCAGACCGCACCACCTCAAACCGGACCTCAGACCGCACCACCACAGACCGGACCCTCAGACCGCACCGCCTCAGACCGGACCTCAGGCCGCACCACCTCAGACCGGACCTCAGGCCGCACCGCCCTCAGGCCGCACCACCTCAGACCGGACCTCAGACCGCACCGCCTCAGACCGCACCGCCTCAGACCGACCTCAGACCGCACCACCTCAGACCGCGACCGGCCTCAGACCGCACCGCCTCAGACCGCACCGCCTCAGACCGCACCGCCTCAGACCGCACCGCCTCAGACCGCACCACCTCAGACCGCACCACCTCAGACCGCACCGCCTCAGACCGCACCACCTCAGACCGCACCACCTCAGACCGGACCTCAGGCCGCACCACCTCAGACCGCACCACCTCAGACCGCACCACCTCAGACCGCACCACCTCAGACCGCACCACCTCAGACCGCACCACCTCAGACCGCACCACCTCAGACCGCACCACCTCAGACCGCACCACCTCAGACCGCACCACCTCAGACCGACCACCTCAGGCCGGACCACCTCAGACTGCACCACCTCAGACCGCACCACCTCAGACCGCACCACCTCAGACCGCATCACCTCAGACCGCACCACCTCAGACCGCACCACCTCAGACCGCACCTCAGGCCGCACCACCTCAGACCTCACCTCAGACCGGACCACCTCAGACCACACCACCTCAGACCGGACCTCAGACCGGACCACCTCAGACCACACCTCAGACTGCACCACCTCAGACCGCACCACCTCAGACCGCACCTCAGACTGCACCACCTCAGACCGCACCTCAGGCCGGACCACCTCAGACTGCACCTCAGGCCGGACCTCAGGCCGCACCACCTCAGACCTCACCTCAGACCGGACCACCTCAGACCACACCACCTCAGACCGGACCTCAGACCGGACCACCTCAGACCACACCTCAGACTGCACCACCTCAGACCGTACCACAGACCGCACCTCAGACCGCACCACCTCAGACCACACCTCAGACTGCACCACCTCAGACCGGACCTCAGGCCATACCTCAGACCACACCTCAGACTGCACCACCTCAGACCGGACCTCAGACCACACCTCAGACCGCACCACCTCAGACCGGACCTCAGACCGCACCACAGACCACACCATCTCAGACCACACCTCAGACTGCACCACCTCAGACCGGACCTCAGACCGCACCTCAGGCCGCACCATCTCAGACCACACCTCAGACCGCATCTCAGACAGCACTTCGGCTGGTCTAATAGGTATGTTCTGAGCCTCGACTGTCCATATGCTAACTCCTCCGGCCATTTTTACATTAATGTGAGGTTGGTCTATAAATACAATGGTTCACGACTTACCTGTCATCGGGGCAGAGTTCAGGCTGCTCAGCGGTCAGAAGAGGAGTCAAAGCTGGTGCTGTGGGCAGAGAACAGAGAATCAAAGGTATATCATGGGAGAACTGTCACTATAGTGCTACACTGCAACATAGAACTGTCGCTATAGTGCTACACTGCAACATAGAACTGTCACTATAGTGCTACACTACAACATAGGAGAACTGTCACTATAGTGCTACACTGCAACATAGAACTGTCACTATAGTGCTACACTGCAACATAGGAGAACTGTCACTATAGTGCTACACTGCAACATAGAACTGTCACTATAGTGCTACACTGCAACATAGAACTGTAGCTATAGTGCTACACTGCAACATAGAACTGTCACTATAGTGCTACACTTCAACATAGGAAAACTCACTATAGTGCTACACTGCAACATAGGAGAACTGTCACTATAGTGCTACACTGCAACATAGGAGAACTGTCACTATAGTGCTACACTGCAACATAGGAGAACTGTCACTATAGTGCTACACTACAACATAGAACTGTCACTATAGTGCTACACTGCAACATAGGAGAACTGTCACTATAGTGCTACACTGCAACATAGGAGAACTGTCACTCTAGTGCTACACTACAACATAGAACTGTCACTATAGTGCTACACTGCAACATAGGAGAACTGTCACTATAGTGCTACACTACAACATAGAACTGTCACTATAGTGCTACACTGCAACATAGGAGAACTGTCACTATAGTGCTACACTACAACATAGAACTGTCACTATAGTGCTACACTGCAACATAGAACTGTCACTATAGTGCTACACTGCATCATAGGAGAACTGTCACTATGGTGCTACACTGCATCATGGGAGAACTGTCGCTATAGTGCTACACTACATCATAGAACTGTCGCTATAGTGCTACACTGCAACATAGGAGAACTGTCACTATAGTGCTACACTGCAACATAGGAGAACTGTCACTATAGTGCTACACTGCATCATAGAACTGTCGCTATAGTGCTACACTACAACATAGAACTGTCACTATAGTGCTACACTACATCATAGAACTGTCGCTATAGTGCTACACTGCAACATAGGAGAACTGTCACTATAGTGCTACACTGCAACATAGAACTGTCACTATAGTGCTACACTGCAACATAGGAGAACTGTCACTATAGTGCTACACTGCAACATAGGAGAACTGTCACTATAGTGCTACACTGCAACATAGCAAACCCACATGCTACACTGCAACATAGCAGAACTGTCACTATAGTGCTACACTGCAACATAGAACTGTCACTATAGTGCTACACTGCAACATAGGAGAACTGTCACTATAGTGCTACACTGCAACATAGGAGAACTGTCACTATAGTGCTACACTGCAACATAGGAGAACTGTCACTATAGTGCTACACTGCAACATAGGAGACGTCCCACACTGCAACATAGAACTGTCACTATAGTGCTACACTGCAACATAGCAGAACTGTCACTATAGTGCTACACTGCAACATAGGAGAACTGTCACTATAGTGCTACACTGCATCATAGAAACCACAAAAAACAAAACTGTCACTATAGTGCTACACTGCATCATAGAACTGTCACTATAGTGCTACACTGCAACATAGGAACGTCACAAGTGCTACACTGCACATAGGAGAACATGTCACTATAGTGCTACACTGCAACATAGGAGAACTGTCACTATAGTGCTACACTGCATCATGGGAGAACTGTCACTATAGTGCTACATAACTGCGCTACACGCATCATGGGAGAACTGTCACTATAGTGCTACACTGCAACATAGGAGAACTGTCACTATAGTGCTACACTGCATCATAGAACTGTCGCTATAGTGCTACACTACAACATAGAACTGTCACTATAGTGCTACACTGCAACATAGGAGAACTGTCACTATAGTACTACACTGCATCATGGGAGAACTGTCACTATAGTGCTACACTGCAACATAGAACTGTCACAATAGTGCTACACTGCAACATAGGAAAACTGTCACTATAGTGCTACACTGCATCATAGGAGAACTGTCACTATAGTGCTACACTGCAACATAGGAGAACTGTCACTATAGTGCTACACTGCATTATGGGAGAACTGTCACTATAGTGCTACACTGCATCGTAGGAGAACTGTCGCTATAGTGCTACACTGCATCATAGAACTGTCGCTATAGTGCTACACTGCAACATAGAACTGTCACAATAGTGCTACACTGCAACATAGGAGAACTGTCACTATAGTGCTACACTGCATCATAGGAGAACTGTAACTATAGTGCTACACTGCATCATAGGAGAACTGTCACTATAGTGCTACACTGCAACATAGGAGAACTGTCACTATAGTGCTACACTGCATCATAGGAGAACTGTCACTATAGTGCTACACTGCATCATGGGAGAACTGTCGCTATAGTGCTACACTGCAACATAGGAGAACTGTCACTATAGTGCTACACTGCAACATAGAACTGTCACTATAGTGCTACACTGCATTATAGGAGAACTGTCACTATAGTGCTACACTGCATCAGCGCCCCATAGAACTGTCACTATAGTGCTACACTGCAACATAGGAGTATTGTCACTATAGTGCTACACTGCAACATAGGAGAATTGTCGTTACAGTGTTCATGGTATTTGACAGATTCCTTGTGATGGTCAATAACAGATTTCTGTCTGCCGATATTGTGATCTATCCGACCACATTCAGCTGATCATTTGCTACTATGCACAAGCACAGTACAGGGCCCAGTGTGGCATGTTACTGGTGGGCTGGAACATGTGAGCAGTGCCGCTCTGTATGTAGCTCTGCTGTACCTTGTGTGGCGGCTGTATGCAAAATATAAGACGGGGAAGGGGGCAAACCAAAATATAAGACAGGGGAGGGGGCACGGGCACCACAAAGCACCATATAAATCCCATCACACACTGCATCATCCCTGTCTGCCACTCACTGACTCCTATCCAGGGACTGCTGGCAGTTAACCCCTTAAATTCCTCACATGGCTGATCTGTTCCTTCCTATGCTTACTGTAGTGTGGAGATCAGCGGCGCCCTCCGTCAGGTCACAGGTGCAGGACATCACACCCTGCAGAGATGAGAAAGAGACCCGGATCAGACACAGGGTGTGAAATACTCTAATACTCGGGTAATTCTTACTCACTCGTGACCCAGAAGGTGAAATCAGAGAGAGGAAAAATGTTACAGAAACAAGGGGTTAATGAGTCAATGTCTATGAGGATGAATCGGCGGCTCCCTGTACGAAATGTATCATGGAGATAATCAGCCTGGAACTTCGTAGGGCCTGGGGATGTGGATGACCGGGATGTCGCTGGGGTCATCTCACAGGACATATCTCAATACCACAGAGAGACAGAACAAGACACGCGCGTGTCTGCCAATCATCCATAGGAGGGGAGAACAACAATATAACTTCTACCCCACACCCAAGTGCACCAATATAGAAATATGTTGTCAGCAGAATAGAATTAACCCTTACATGCCATGAATAGGTATCGCCTGATTTCTTCTCTTCCACTACTTTCAATGGCTATCACGGTACAACATTATACTACTATGCCATGAATATTGTAATCCAATAATATTTAACAAATAGACACCCGGGAGAGCAGAGCCCGACACCCAGAACCCCGGAGAGCAGAGCCCGACACCCAGAACCCCGGAGAGCAGAGCCCGACACCCAGAACCCCGGAGAGCAGAGCCCGACACCCAGAACCCCGGAGAGCAGAGCCCGACACCCAGAACCCCGGAGAGCAGAGCCCGACACCCAGAACCCCGGAGAGCAGAGCCCGACACCCAGAACCCCGGAGAGCAGAGCCCGACACCCAGAACCCCGGAGAGCAGAGCCCGACACCCAGAACCCCGGAGAGCAGAGCCCGACACCCAGAACCCCGGAGAGCAGAGCCCGACACCCAGAACCCCGGAGAGCAGAGCCCGACACCCAGAACCCGAGCCGAGAGAGCAGAGCCCGACACCAGACTAGGTCCTTACATGCCTTCATTTCCAGCATCACTGCAGCCACTACTACTCCCCACATCCTCTGCCTACATGTTGGGTAGAGGCTGCACCCTCTCAGAGTCTCCTCCTCCGGCTCCTGATCAGTTTCTATTTCCTCATGATGACTGACTGGGTGCGGCTGGACCCCGAGAGCAGAGAAGGCGGGAAGGAAAATCATAGACAAGGGGGGAGGGAGGATGGGCCGAGCTGACTGAAGAGCAAAGAGGCCACAGTGATCACCAGGGGGAGCTCAGTATATGTACTTATCTACAGGCACCAGCAGGGGGAGCTCAGCACATGTACTTATCTACAGACACCAGCAGGGGGAGCTCAGCGCATGTACTTATCTACAGGCACCAGCAGGGGGAGCTCAGCGCATGTACTTATCTACAGGCACCAGCAGGGGAGCTCAGCGCATGTACTTATCTACAGGCACCAGCAGAGGGAGCTCAGCGCATGTACTTATCTACAGGCACCAGCAGGGGGAGCTCAGCGCATGTACTTATCTACAGGCACCAGCAGGGGGAGCTCAGCGCATGTACTTATCTACAGGCACCAGCAGGGGGAGCTCAGCGCATGTACTGATCTACAGGCACCAGCAGGGGGAGCTCAGTGCATGTACTTATCTACAGATACAGGGCATTTCCTTATGCAGTGTCCATCTTAACCGAAGTGCACTTACACATGGCATGAATCTGAGCTTCACTCTTCTACTCATCATACAGATCCATATTCTCTGGAACCCATCTCTACATGGCTGTTCTCTGACCTCTATCCAGGCTGTATTTTCGGCACTCCCATGTGTCCTTATCTGTCCTAGTGTCAGTCTTTTGCTGCTCAGTAATTTTATGGTAGTTCCCTGGTCAGTGTATTTGTAACTACATAGCTCGCTCTCCTCATGTGTCACAGGTTGTAGATTAATTGGTTAACGACTTAAATTAGTGCTAGTTATGAAGCTTCTCTATATAAGTAGCTACAGCTTATGGGGGAAGCATTGCCAATGCAGGGGGGCATTTCCTAAGGCAGAATCCATCTTAACCGAAGTGCAGATTAACCAAAGTGCACTTACACATGGCACTGAGACAGGGCACAAGACAGGCCAGCCATGGAAGAACACCAGGTAAACTTCTACCCAAAGCAACAAGCTTTATCACATGGTATGATAGAGCCGCACTGTCACTGACTATCTTAGCAATTGTCTTCCTGCAGAACTCCCCTCCACCACCGCCAGTGTACACAACAACAGTCCCTCTCCTCCATCTCTACCGCCGTACACACCAACAAGTCCCCCTCCACTCTACCGCCAGGTACGCTATACATATCAGTCCCTCTCCTCCATCTCTACCGCCAGTGTACACTATACATATCAGTCCCTCTCCTCCATCTCTACCGCCAGTGTACACTATACATATCAGTCCTCTCCTCCATCTCTACCGCCAGTGTACACTATACATATCAGTCCTCTCTCCTCCATCTCTACCGCCAGTGTACACTATACATATCAGTCCTCTCTCCTCCATCTCTACCGCCAGTGTACACTATACATATCAGTCCTCTCTCCTCCATCTCTACCGCCAGTGTACACTATACATATCAGTCCCTCTCCTCCATCTCTACCGCCAGTGTACACCTATACATATCAGTCCTCTCTCCTCCATCTCTACCGCCAGTGTACACTATACATATCAGTCCTCTCCTCCATCTCTACCGCCAGTGTACACTATACATATCAGCCTCTCTCCTCCATCTCTACCGCCAGTGTACACTATACATATCAGTCCTCTCTCCTCCATCTCTACCGCCAGTGTACACTATACATATCAGTCCTCTCTCCTCCATCTCTACCACCAGTGTACCCTATACATATCAGTCCTCTCCTCCATCTCTACCGCCAGTGTACGCTATACATATCAGTCCTCTCCTCCATCTCTACCGCCAGTGTACGCTATACATATCAGTCCTCTCCTCCATCTCTACCGCCAGTGTACGCTATACATATCAGTCCTCTCCTCCATCTCTACCGCCAGTGTACGCTATACATATCAGTCCTCTCCTCCATCTCTACCGCCAGTGTACGCTATACATATCAGTCCTCTCTCCTCCATCTCTACCGCCAGTGTACGCTATACATATCAGCCTCTCCTCCATCTCTACCGCCAGTGTACGCTATACATATCAGTCCTCTCTCCTCCATCTCTACCGCCAGTGTACGCTATACATATCAGTCCTCTCCTCCATCTCTACCGCCAGTGTACGCTATACATATCAGTCCTCTCTCCTCCATCTCTACCGCCAGTGTACGCTATACATATCAGTCCTCTCTCCTCCATCTCTACCGCCAGTGTACGCTATACATATCAGTCCTCTCTCCTCCATCTCTACCGCCAGTGTACGCTATACATATCAGTCCTCTCTCCTCCATCTCTACCGCCAGTGTACACTATACATATCAGTCCTCTCTCCTCCATCTCTACCGCCAGTGTACGCTATACATATCAGTCCTCTCCTCCATCTCTACCGCCAGTGTACGCTATACATATCAGTCCTCTCTCCTCCATCTCTACCGCCAGTGTACGCTATACATATCAGTCCTCTCTCCTCCATCTCTACCGCCAGTGTACGCTATACATATCAGTCCTCTCTCCTCCATCTCTACCGCCAGTGTACGCTATACATATCAGTCCTCTCTCCTCCATCTCTACCGCCAGTGTACGCTATACATATCAGTCCTCTCTCCTCCATCTCTACCGCCAGTGTACGCTATACATATCAGTCCTCTCTCCTCCATCTCTACCGCCAGTGTACGCTATACATATCAGTCCTCTCTCCTCCATCTCTACCGCCAGTGTACACTATACATATCAGTCCCTCTCCTCCATCTCTACCGCCAGTGTACACTATACATATCAGTCCTCTCTCCTCCATCTCTACCGCCAGTGTACGCTATACATATCAGTCCTCTCCTCCATCTCTACCGCCAGTGTACGCTATACATATCAGTCCCTCTCCTCCATCTCTACCGCCAGTGTACGCTATACATATCAGTCCTCTCTCCTCCATCTCTACCGCCAGTGTACGCTATACATATCAGTCCTCTCTCCTCCATCTCTACCGCCAGTGTACGCTATACATATCAGTCCTCTCCTCCATCTCTACCGCCAGTGTACGCTATACATATCAGTCCTCTCTCCTCCATCTCTACCGCCAGTGTACGCTATACATATCAGTCCTCTCTCCTCCATCTCTACCGCCAGTGTACGCTATACATATCAGTCCTCTCTCCTCCATCTCTACCGCCAGTGTACGCTATACATATCAGTCCTCTCTCCTCCATCTCTACCGCCAGTGTACGCTATACATATCAGTCCTCTCTCCTCCATCTCTACCGCCAGTGTACGCTATACATATCAGTCCTCTCTCCTCCATCTCTACCGCCAGTGTACGCTATACATATCAGTCCTCTCTCCTCCATCTCTACCGCCAGTGTACGCTATACATATCAGTCCTCTCTCCTCCATCTCTACCGCCAGTGTACGCTATACATATCAGTCCTCTCTCCTCCATCTCTACCGCCAGTGTACGCTATACATATCAGTCCTCTCCTCCATCTCTACCGCCAGTGTACGCTATACATATCAGTCCTCTCTCCTCCATCTCTACCGCCAGTGTACGCTATACATATCAGTCCTCTCCTCCATCTCTACCGCCAGTGTACGCAACACAGCCCCCCCACTCCCCCCCTATACATATCAGTCCTCTCTCCTCCATCTCTACCGCCAGTGTACGCTATACATATCAGTCCTCTCTCCTCCATCTCTACCGCCAGTGTACGCTATACATATCAGTCCTCTCCTCCATCTCTACCGCCAGTGTACGCTATACATATCAGTCCTCTCTCCTCCATCTCTACCGCCAGTGTACGCTATACATATCAGTCCTCTCTCCTCCATCTCTACCGCCAGTGTACGCTATACATATCAGTCCTCTCTCCTCCATCTCTACCGCCAGTGTACGCTATACATATCAGTCCTCTCTCCTCCATCTCTACCGCCAGTGTACGCTATACATATCAGTCCTCTCCTCCATCTCTACCGCCAGTGTACGCTATACATATCAGTCCTCTCCTCCATCTCTACCGCCAGTGTACGCTATACATATCAGTCCTCTCTCCTCCATCTCTACCGCCAGTGTACGCTATACATATCAGTCCTCTCCTCCATCTCTACCGCCAGTGTACGCTATACATATCAGTCCTCTCTCCTCCATCTCTACCGCCAGTGTACACTATACATATCAGTCCTCTCCTCCATCTCTACCGCCAGTGTACGCTATACATATCAGTCCTCTCTCCTCCATCTCTACCGCCAGTGTACGCTATACATATCAGTCCTCTCTCCTCCATCTCTACCGCCAGTGTACACTATACATATCAGTCCTCTCCTCCATCTCTACCGCCAGTGTACGCTATACATATCAGTCCTCTCTCCTCCATCTCTACCGCCAGTGTACACTATACATATCAGTCCTCTCCTCCATCTCTACCGCCAGTGTACACTATACATATCAGTCCTCTCCTCCATCTCTACCGCCAGTGTACACTATACATATCAGTCCTCTCTCCTCCAGCTCTACCGCCAGTGTACACTATACATATCAGTCCCTCTCCTCCATCTCTACCGCCAGTGTACACTATACATATCAGTCCTCTCTCCTCCATCTCTACCGCCAGTGTACACTATACATATCAGTCCTCTCTTCTGCCTTCTCCCATGTACAGCTCTCACACACTTTTTACTCTTGAACCAACCCAATCCCTATACTTATTTTAGCAGTGAAACCAAACATAAATATCCACATAAATCACTGAACCACCTTCTGTCTCTCTCCATTTTGCTCCTCCTAGCTGCTGGGGACATCTCTCCAAACCCTGGCCCTCCTTCTCTCCCTAATTTCTCCTCTTCCTGCACACACAGGAATCCTACAAACCTAATAAATATTTGCCGTGTTCCCTCTCCTTATCTTTCTCCTGTCTCTTTAAACTGTTCTCTCTGGAACGCCCGCTCAGTGTGTAACAAACTAGAATATATTAATGACTTATTCCTCAGTAAATCTCTCATCCTGCTCACCCTTACTGATCCCTGGATCCAGCAGTCTGATACGGCCTCCCCTGCTGCTCTGTCTCATGGTGGCCTACAATTCTCACACACCTCTAGGCCTGACAACAGGAAGGGTGGAGGGGTAGGGTTACTTCTGTCACCGCAGTGCACTTTTCAGGCCATCCCACCGGTACCCTCACTCACATTCCCCTCATTTGAAGTCCATGCTATCAGACTTTTCCGCCCACTCTCATTACGTGTAGCTGTGATCTACCGTCCTCCCGGCTCACCCTACCAATTTCTAGATCACTTCGCTTCTTGGCTTCCCCTCTTTTTATCCAGTGAAATTCCTCCCCTCATCATGGGTGACTGTAACATCCCCACTGACACCCCTGTCTCCCCAGCTGCCTCACAGTTTCTCTCAATAACCACGTCTTTTGGTCTTTCACAACTTTCCTCTTCCGCCACACATGTAGATGGCAACACCATTGATCTTGTCTTCCATCGACTCCTCACAGTTTCTAAATTTACTAACTCTCCTCTGCCCCTCTCTGACCATAACCTTCTGTCTCTCACCATCAGTGCTTTCTCTCCTTCACAGGACACACCTACTCATCATACATATAGGAATTTACGTGCTATTAACACCCAGCACCTCTCAGATACTCTACAGTCCTCTTTGACCCCATCTATTTACTCTCTTGTCCCAATCTGGCCACCAGTCACTATAATGAAACCCTTAAGAGTGCATTGGATGAGGCGGCTCCCCCTCCCCCTCCACTTGAAAGGTTAGACGCAGGAGGCAGCAACCCTGGCACACGCCACAGACACGTTTTCTTCAGCGGTGCACTAGGTGTGCTGAACGTCTGTGGAGAAAATCACGTACACCTGCAGACTTCCTCCACGTCAAATTTATGCTTAAAACCTATAATTCTGCCCTTCACCTAACCAAACAAGCCTATTTCACTGCTCTCATCTCTTCTCTCTCCTGTAACCCTAAAAGGCTATTTGAAACTTTTCACTCCGTACTCACTCCCAAGGTGCAGATGCCATTCACAGACCTTAGCGCAGATGACCTGGCCACTTATTTCCATGATAAAATTGATAAGATCCGTCAGGAAATAACTGCCTAATCCCCAGGTGGCACTGACCCCATCACCAGCCGCACTTCAGACTGTTCATTCTCATCTTTTGAACCTGTTACAGAGGAGGAAGTATCTCAGCTACTTTCTTCTTCTCACCCTACAACCTGTAGTAGTGACCCTTTCCCCTCACACCTTCTCCAGTCTCTGTTGCCGTCAGGACTGACCTTGCTAAAATATTTAACCTCTCTCTTCTGGCATTTTCCCATCCTCTTTCAGACATGCTGTCATAACCCCACTACTGAAGAAATCCTCCCTTGACCCGTCCTGTGCTGCTAACTATGGACCTGTCTCTAACCTTCCTCTTATCTCCAAGATCTTGGAACGCTTGGTCTATTCTCGATTAATCCGCTATCTCTCTGCTAACTCTCTTCTTGACCCCTTACAATCTGGCTTCCGCACTCTGCGCTCTACTGAAACGGCCCTCACAAAAGTCTCCAATGATCTCCTGACGGCTAAATCCAAAGGTGACTTCTCTCTTCTTATTCTTCTAGATCTCTCAGCAGCATTTGACACTGTTGACCATCAACTCCTCCTCACTATGCTCCGCTCTGTCGGCCTCACGGACACCGCGCTCTCCTGGTTCTCCTCTTATCTCTCTGACCGCACTTTCTGTGTATCATTTGCGGGCTCTGTCTCTTCCCCTCCTTGCCGTTGGGGTTCTTCAGGGCTCGGTCCTAGGTCCCCTGCTCTTCTCTCTCTACACGGCCCCCATTGTACAAACCATCACTAGATTTGGCTTCCGGTACCATCTTTATGCTGATGACACCCAATTATATACGTCATCCCGTGACATCACCCCTGCACTAATACAGAACACCAGTGACTGTCTCTCTGCTGTCTCTAATATCATGTCTTCTCTCTATCTGACACTGAATCTCTCACAGACTGAACTACTGCTGTTTCCACCATCTAATAGATCTGTCCCTGATATCTCCATTGCAGTCTCCGGCCTTACCATATCTCCTAGGCAGTATGCCCGCTGCCTCGGGGTTATGTCTGACTCAGACCTTTCCTTCACCCCCCATATCCAATCACTCGCACGCTCATGTCATCTCCACCTCAAAAACATCTCCAGAATCCGCCCTTTCCTTACCACAGATACACTAAAGACACTTATTGTTGCCCTGATTCACTCTCGCCTTGACTACTGTAACTCCTTACTAATCGCTCTTCCCCTTACTAAACTCTCCCCTCTACAATCTATTCTGAATGCGGCGGCGGCCAGGCTCACCCTAGACGCTACGGCGAGGCCTCCGGTCTGTGCCGGTCGCTACGGCGAGGCCTCCGGTCTGTGCCGGTCGCACGGCGACCCCCCCCCCCGCCCCCACGGCGGGCCCCGGCTGGCCGGCGCTCGCGCCCGGCGCCGGCCCGCGGCCCGCCGGCGAGGCCTCCGGTCTGTGCCGGTCACTACATTGGCTGCCTATTCAATACAGAATACAATATAAACTTCTCCCCCCTCACCACAAGGCTCTCCATAATGCTGCACCTCCCTACATTTCCTCCCTCATCTCTGTCTATCACACAACCCGTGCTCTCCGTTCACTCAATGACCTAAGACTAACATCCTCTATTATCAGAACCTCCCACGCTCGTATACAAGACTTCTCCCGAGTTGCACCACTTCTCTGGAATGTTCTATCCCGGACTATCAGATTAACCCCCAATTTCCACAGCTTCAAGCGTAAACTAAAGACACATCTTATCAGACAGGCCGATCACAACTCCTAATGTAAACCCTTCCGTAGTTAGAATCCCTAAAACGTCCCCTCTGTTCACGCTCCCGCATTACCCCACAGGATATGAGGCCGTATCAGACTAACTTTATATGTCCGGGCACCGTCTGCACGTTACAGGACACGACTGGTGACGGCTCCTACAGCTTTATATATGTGTAATGGCAGTAACCTCTATTACACAACTGTCTGACCATTGTATAAGCAATGCTACCTCCGATGCCGCCCCTGCTACCTCCTGTGTCACCTCCTCTACCTCCCCCCCCATAGATTGTAAGCTCTTGTGTCACCTCCTCTACCTCATAGATTGTAAGCTCTTGTGTCACCTCCCCTCTACCTCATAGATTGTAAGCTCTTGTGTCACCTCCTCTACCTCATAGATTGTAAGCTCTTGTGTCACCTCCTCTACCTCATAGATTGTAAGCTCTTGTGTCACCTCCTCTACCTCATAGATTGTAAGCTCTTGTGTCACCTCCTCTACCTCATAGATTGTAAGCTCTTGTGTCACCTCCTCTACCTCATAGATTGTAAGCTCTTGTGTCACCTCCTCTACCTCATAGATTGTAAGCTCTTGTGTCACCTCCTCTACCTCATAGATTGTAAGCTCTTGTGTCACCTCCTCTACCTCATAGATTGTAAGCTCTTGTGTCAACCTCATAGATTGTAAGCTCTTGTGTCACCTCCTCAACCTCATAGATTGTAAGCTCTTGTGTCACCTCTACCTCATAGATTGTAAGCTCTTGCGAGCAGGGCCCTCAGCCCCATTGTGTGAATTGACTATTTCTTTGTAATGTATCTTTTTTGTTTGTACTTGAACCCTACAAATTGCTACAGAATATGTTGGCGCTATATAAATAAAAAGTATTATTATTATCATTATTATGATGTGCTAGTGTTATATAGTACTTCTAGTTTACTATTACATGTTATATGATGTGCTAGTGTTATATAATACTTCTAGTTTACTATTACACGTTATATGATGTGCTAGTGTTATATAGTACTTCTAGTTTACTCTTACACGTTATATGATGCACTAGTGTTATATAGTACTTCTAGTTTACTCTTACACGTTATATGATGTGCTAGTGTTATATAGTACTTCTAGTTTACTATTACATATTATATGATGTGCTAGTGTTATATAGTACTTCTAGTTTACTATTACATATTATATGATGTGCAAGTGTTATATAGTACTTCTAGTTTACTATTACATATTATATGATGTGCAAGTGTTATATAGTACTTCTAGTTTACTATTACATATTATATGATGTGCTAGTGTTATATAGTACTTCTAGTTTACTATTACATATTATATGATGTGCAAGTGTTATATAGTACTTCTAGTTTACTATTAGACATTATATGATGTGCTAGTGTTATATAGTACTTCTAGTTTACTATTACACGTTATATGATGCGCTAGTGTTATATAGTACTTCTAGTTTACTCTTACATGTTATATGATGTGCTAGTGTTATATAGTACTTCTAGTTTACTATTACACATTATATGATGTGCTAGTGTTATATAGTACTTCTAGTTTACTATTACATATTATATGATGTGCTAGTGTTATATAGTACTTCTAGTTTACTATTACATGTTATATGATGTGCAAGTGTTATATAGTACTTCTAGTTTACTATTACACATTATATGATGTGCTAGTGTTATATAGTACTTCTAGTTTACTATTACACGTTATATGATGTGCTAGTGTTATATAGTACTTCTAGTTTACTACTTACACTTATATGATGTGCTAGTGTTATATAGTACCTTACTATGACGTCTATATGTGCGTGTTATATAGTACTTCTAGTTTACTATTACACATTATATGATGTGCTAGTGTTATATAGTACTTCTAGTTTACTATTACACATTATATGATGTGCTAGTGTTATATAGTACTTCTAGTTTACTATTACACGTTATATGATGTGCTAGTGTTATATAGTACTTCTAGTTTACTATTACACGTTATATGATGTGCTAGTGTTATATAGTACTTCTAGTTTACTATTACACGTTATATGATGTGCTAGTGTTATATAGTACTTCTAGTTTACTATTACATATTATATGATGTGCTAGTGTTATATAGTACTTCTAGTTTACTATTACACATTATATGATGTGCTAGTGTTATATAGTACTTCTAGTTTACTATTACATATTATATGATGTGCTAGTGTTATATAGTACTTCTAGTTTACTATTAGACATTATATGATGTGCTAGTGTTATATAGTACTTCTAGTTTACTATTACATGTTATATGATGTGCTAGTGTTATATAGTACTTCTAGTTTACTATTACACATTATAGGATGTGCTAGTGTTATATAGTACTTCTAGTTTACTCTTACATACTGTACAATATGCTAGTATTATATAGTACTTCTAGTTTACTATTACATATTATATGATGTGCTAGTGTTATATAGTACTTCTAGTTTACTCTTACATACTGTACAATGTGCTAGTGTTATATAGTACTTCTAGTTTACTATTACACATTATATGATGTGCTAGTGTTATATAGTACTTCTAGTTTACTATTACATATTATATGATGTGCTAGTGTCATATAGTACTTCTAGTTTACTATTACATGTTATATGATGTGCTAGTGTTATATAGTACTTCTAGTTTACTATTACATATTATATGATGTGCTAGTGTTATATAGTACTTCTAGTTTACTATTACACATTATATGATGTGCTAGTGTTATATAGTACTTCTAGTTTACTATTACACGTTATATGATGTGCTAGTGTTATATAGTACTTCTAGTTTACTCTTACACGTTATATGATGTGCTAGTGTTATATAGTACTGCTAGTTTACTATTACACGTTATATGATGTGCTAGTGTTATATAGTACTGCTAGTTTACTCTTACACGTTATATGATGTGCTAGTGTTATATAGTACTTCTAGTTTACTATTACATATTATATGATGTGCTAGTGTTATATAGTACTTCTAGTTTACTATTACACATTATATGATGTGCTAGTGTTATATAGTACTTCTAGTTTACTATTACACATATGATGTGCTAGTGTTATATAGTACTGCTAGTTTACTATTACACGTTATATGATGTGCTAGTGTTATATAGTACTTCTTGTTTACTATTACATGTTATATGATGTGCTAGTGTTATATAGTACTTCTAGTTTAATCTTACATATTGTACAATGTGCTAGTGTTATATAGTACTTCTAGTTTACTATTACACATTATATGATGTGCTAGTGTTATATAATACTTCTAGTTTACTATTACATGTTATATGATGTGCTAGGGTTATATAGTACTTCTAGTTTACTCTTACATACTGTACAATGTGCTAGTGTTATATAGTACTTCTAGTTTAATCTTACATATTGTACAATGTGCTAGTGTTATATAGTACTTCTAGTTTACTATTACACATTATATGATGTTCTAGGGTTATATAATACTTCTAGTTTACTCTTACATACTGTACAATATGCTAGTATTATATAGTACTTCTAGTTTACTATTACACATTATATGATGTGCTAGTGTTATATAGTACTTCTAGTTTAATCTTACATACTGTACAATGTGCTAGTGTTATATAGTATTTCTAGTTTACTATTACACATTATATGATGTGCTAGTGTTATATAGTACTTCTCGTTTACTATTACACGTTATATGATGAGCTAGTGTTATATAGTACTTCTAGTTTACTCTTACACGTTATATGATGCACTAGTGTTATATAGTACTTCTAGTTTACTCTTACATACTGTACAATATGCTAGTATTATATAGTACTTCTAGTTTACTATTACATATTATATGATGTGCTAGTGTTATATAGTACTTCTAGTTTACTCTTACACGTTATATGATGTGCTAGTGTTATATAGTACTTCTAGCTTTATCTTAGTAGTATAATGTTGTACCGTGTTAGCCATTGAAAGTAGTGGAAGAGAAGAAATCAGGCAATACCTTTTAGAGACTGAGTATATTTGAGCTTTCGAGAGTACTAGCTCTCTTCTTCAGACATGGTGTAATACTAGAAACTGAAAATTCACACTATTTATACACACACAAGACATGGATCTGTTGTAAATAACTTCTCTACTTAGATTGCAAAATTTTTTTTAAGGACTCTAAAATGCTTTGAAAACCATGTGTATAAAAATCTGTTAATTTTCAGTTCTTGTATCACACCATGTCTGAAGAAGAGAGCTAGCACTCTCGAAAGCTCAAATATACTCAGCCTCTAAAAGGTATCGCCTGATTTCTTCACTCTTCCACTAGTGTTATATAGTACTTCTAGTTTACTATTACATATTATATGATGTGCTAGTGTTATATAGTACTCTAGTTTACTATTACATATTATATGATGTGCTAGTGTTATATAGTACTGCTAGTTTACTATTACACGTTATATGATGTGCTAGTGTTATATAGTACTGCTAGTTTACTCTTACACGTTATATGATGTGCTAGTGTTATATAATACTTCTAGTTTACTATTACACATTATATGATGTGCTAGTGTTATATAGTACTTCTAGTTTACTCTTATATACTGTACAATATGCTAGTGTTATATAGTACTTCTAGTTTACTATTACACATTATATGATGTGCTAGTGTTATATAATACTTCTAGTTGACTATTACACATTATATGATGTGCTAGTGTTATATAGTACTTCTAGTTTACTCTTACACGTTATATGATGCACTAGTGTTATATAGTACTTCTAGTTTACTATTACATATTATATGATGTGCTAGTGTTATATAGTACTTCTAGTTTACTATTACATGTTATATGATGTGCTAGTGTTATATAGTACTTCTAGTTTACTCTTACACGTTATATGATGTGCTAGTGTTATATAGTACTTCTAGTTTACTCTTACATACTGTACAATATGCTAGTGTTATATAGTACTTCTAGTTTACTGTTACATATTATATGATGTGCAAGTGTTATATAGTACTTCTAGTTTAATCTTACATATTGTACAATGTGCTAGTGTTATATAGTACTTCTAGTTTACTATTACACATTATATGATGTGCTAGGGTTATATAGTACTTCTAGTTTACTCTTACATACTGTACAATGTGCTAGTGTTATATAGTACTTCTCGTTTACTATTACACGTTATATGATGTGCTAGTGTTATATAGTACTTCTAGTTTACTATTACACATTATATGATGTGCTAGGGTTATATAGTACTTCTAGTTTACTCTTACATACTGTACAATGTGCTAGTGTTATATAGTACAGTCATGGCCAAAAGTTTTGAGAATGACACAAATATTGTATTTTCACATGATCTGCTGCCCTCTGGTTTTTATGTGTGTTTGTCAGATGTTTTTATCACATACAGAAATAGAATTGCATTCATATTATGAGTAACAGAAGCTTATATTGACAGTTAGAATGAGTTAATGCAGCAAGTCAATATTTGCAGTGTTGACCCTTCTTCTTCAGGACCTCTGCAATTCTCCCTGGCATGCTCTCAATCAACTTCTGGACCAAATCCTGACTGACAGCAGTCCATTCTTGCAGAATCAATGCTTTCATTTTGTCTGAATTTGTTGGTTTTTGTTTGTCCACCCGTCTCTTGATGATTGACCACAAGTTCTCAATGGGATTAAGATCTGGGGAGTTTCCAGGCCATGGACCCAAAATCTCTATGTTTTGTTCCCTGAGCCATTTAGTTATCACCTTTGCTTTATGGCAAGGTGCTCCATCATGCTGGAAAAGGCATTGTTGAGCGCCAAACTGCTCTTGGACGGTTGGGAGAAGTTGCTCTTGGAGGACATTCTGGTACCATTCTTTATTCATGGCAAGACTGCGAGAGAGCCGATTCCCTTGGCTGAGAAGCAACCCCACACATGAATGGTTTCAGGATGCTTTACAGTTGGCATGAGACAAGACTGGTGGTAGCGCTCACCTCTTCTTCTCCGAATAAGCTGTTTTCCAGATGTTCCAAACAATGGAAAAGGGGATTCATCAGAGAAAATGACTTTCCCCCAGTCCTCAGCAGTCCACTCCCTGTACCTTTTGCAGAATATCAGTCTGTCCCTGATGTTTTTTTCTGGAGAGAAGTGGCTTCTTTGCTGCCCTCCTTGAGACCAGGCCTTGCTCCAAGAGTCTCCGCCTCACAGTGCGTGCAGATGCACTCACACCTGCCTGCTGCCATTCCTCAGCAAGCTCTGCACTGCTGGTAGCCCGATCCTGCAGCTGAAACACTTTTAAGAGAGGGTCCTGCCGCTTGCTGGTCTTTCTTGGGCGCCCTGGAGCCTTTTTGGCACCAATGGAACCTCTCCCCTTGAAGTTCTTGATGGTGCGGTAGATTGTTGGCTGGGGTGCCATCTTTCTTGCTGTAATACTCCCCCCTGTTGGGCCTTTTTTGTGCTGTGCAATGTTGGCTGCGTGTTTTTTTTTAAAAAAAACCTTTTTTAAAAAAAAAAAAAATATGAGGGGCCACCCCCCCCTTTTTTTTTTTTTTTGTGTTTTTCTTTTTTTTTTATTTTAAAAAAATGATCTCCAGCCCTGTCCTCATCAACACCCACACCTGTGTTAATGGAACAATCACTGAAACGATGTTAGGTGGTCCTTTTAAAGCAGGGCTGCAATGATGTTGAAATGTGTTTTGGGGGATAAAGTTCATTTTCTAGGCAAATATTGACTTTGCAAGTAATTGCTGTTAAGCTGATCACTCTTTATAACATTCTGGAGTATATGCAAATTGCCATTAGAAAAACTGAAGCAGTAGACTTTGTAAAAATTAATATTTGTATCATTCTCAAAACTTTTGGCCATGCACTGTACTACTTCTATTTTTATATATGGACAATGCACAGTACTACTTCTATTTTTATATATGGACAGTGCACAGTACTACTTCTATTTATTTTATATATGGACAATGCACAGTACTACTTCTATTTTTATATATGGACAGTGCACAGTACTACTTCTATTTTTATATATGGACAATGCACAGTACTACTTCTATTTTTATATATGGACACTGCACAGTACTACTTCTATTTTTATATATGGACAATGCACAGTACTACTTCTATTTTTATATATGGACACTGCACAGTACTACTTCTATTTTTATATATGGACAATGCACAGTACTACTTCTATTTTTATATATGGACAATGCACAGTACTACTTCTATTTATATATATATATATAGTATATCTATTTTTATATATGGACAGTGCACAGTACTACTTCTATTTTTATATATGGACAATGCACAGTACTACTTCTATTTTTATATATGGACAGTGCACAGTACTACTTCTATTTTTATATATGGACAATGCACAGTACTACTTCTATTTTTATATATGGACAATGCACAGTACTACTTCTATTTTTATATATGGACAATGCACAGTACTACTTCTATTTTTATATATGGACAATGCACAGTACTACTTCTATTTTTATATATGGACAATGCACAGTACTACTTCTATTTTTATATATGGACAGTGCACAGTACTACTTCTATTTTTATATATGGCAATCATAGTACTACTTCTATTTTTATATATGGACAATGCACAGTACTACTTCTATTTTTATATATGGACAGTGCACAGTACTACTTCTATTTTTATATATGGACAATGCACAGTACTACTTCTATTTTTATATATGGACAATGCACAGTCTATATCTATTTTTATATATGGACAATGCACAGTACTACTTCTATTTTTATATATGGACAATGCACAGTACTACTTCTATTTTTATATATGGACAATGCACAGTACTACTTCTATTTTTATATATGGACAGTGCACAGTACTACTTCTATTTTTATATATGGACAATGCACAGTACTACTTCTATTTTTATATATGATATATATATATATATTTTTATATATGTACAGTGCACAGTACTACTTCTATTTTTATATATGGACAATGCACAGTACTACTTCTATTTTTATATATGGACAATGCACAGTACTACTTCTATTTTTATATATGGATATATATATATATATTTTTATATATGTACAGTGCACAGTACTACTTCTATTTTTATATATGGACAATGCACAGTACTACTTCTATTTTTATATATGGACAATGCACAGTACTACTTCTATTTTTATATATGGACAGTGCACAGTACTACTTCTATTTTTATATATGGACATGCACAGTACTACTTCTATTTTTATATATGGACAATGCACAGTACTACTTCTATTTTTATATATGGACACTGCACAGTACTACTTCTATTTTTATATATGGACAGTGCACAGTACTACTTCTATTTTTATATATGGACAATGCACAGTACTACTTCTATTTTTATATATGGACACTGCACAGTACTACTTCTATTTTTATATATGGACAATGCACAGTACTACTTCTATTTTTATATATGGACAATGCACAGTACTACTTCTATTTTATATATATTTATATATGGACAATGCACAGTACTACTTCTATTTTTATATATGGACAATGCACAGTACTACTTCTATTTTTATATATGGACACTGCACAGTACTACTTCTATTTTTATATATGGACAATGCACAGTACTACTTCTATTTTTATATATGGACAATGCACAGTACTACTTCTATTTTTATATATGGACAGTGCACAGTACTACTTCTATTTTTATATATGGACAATGCACAGTACTACTTCTATTTTTATATATGGACAGTGCACAGTACTACTTCTATTTTTATATATGGACAATGCACAGTACTACTTCTATTTTTATATATGGACAATGCACAGTACTACTTCTATTTTTATATATGGACAGTGCACAGTACTACTTCTATTTTTATATATGGACAGTGCACAGTACTACTTCTATTTTTATATATGGACAATGCACAGTACTACTTCTATTTTTATATATGGACAATGCACAGTACTACTTCTATTTTTATATATGGACAGTGCACAGTACTACTTCTATTTTATATAATATATATATCTATTTTTATATATGTACAGTGCACAGTACTACTTCTATTTTTATATATGGACAATGCACAGTACTACTTCTATTTTTATATATGGACTATGCACAGTACTACTTCTATTTTTATATATGGACAATGCACAGTACTATCTATTTTTATATATGGACAATGCACAGTACTACTTCTATTTTTATATATGGACAATGCACAGTACTACTTCTATTTTTATATATGGACAATGCACAGTACTACTTCTATTTTTATATATGGACAATGCACAGTACTACTTCTATTTTTATATATGGACAATGCACAGTACTACTTCTATTTTTATATATGGACAGTGCACAGTACTACTTCTATTTTTATATATGGACAATGCACAGTACTACTTCTATTTTTATATATGGACAGTGCACAGTACTACTTCTATTTTTATATATGGACAATGCACAGTACTACTTCTATTTTTATATATGGACAATGCACAGTACTACTTCTATTTTTATATATGGACAATGCACAGTACTACTTCTATTTTTATATATGGACACTGCACAGTACTACTTCTATTTTTATATATGGACAATGCACAGTACTACTTCTATTTTTATATATGGACAGTGCACAGTACTACTTCTATTTTTATATATGGACAATGCACAGTACTACTTCTATTTTTATATATGGACAATGCACAGTACTACTTCTATTTTTATATATGTACAATGCACAGTACTACTTCTATTTTTATATATGGACAATGCACAGTACTACTTCTATTTTTATATATGGACAATGCACAGTACTACTTCTATTTTTATATATGGACAATGCACAGTACTACTTCTATTTTTATATATGTACAATGCACAGTACTACTTCTATTTTTATATATGGACAATGCACAGTACTACTTCTATTTTTATATATGGACAATGCACAGTACTACTTCTATTTTTATATATGGACAATGCACAGTACTACTTCTATTTTTATATATGGACAATGCACAGTACTACTTCTATTTTTATATATGGACAATGCACAGTACTACTTCTATTTTTATATATGGACAATGCACAGTACTACTTCTATTTTTATATATGGACAATGCACAGTACTACTTCTATTTTTATATATGGACAATGCACAGTACTACTTCTATTTTTATATATGGACAATGCACAGTACTACTTCTATTTTTATATATGGACAATGCACAGTACTACTTCTATTTTTATATATAGACATACACATACTACTTCTATTTTTATATATATAATGCACAGTACTACTTCTATTTTTATATATGGACAATGCACAGTACTACTTCTATTTTTATATATGGACAATGCACAGTACTACTTCTATTTTTATATATGGACAGTGCACAGTACTACTTCTATTTTTATATATGGACAATGCACAGTACTACTTCTATTTTTATATATGGACAATGCACAGTACTACTTCTATTTTTATATATGGACAATGCACAGTACTACTTCTATTTTTATATATGGACAATGCACAGTACTACTTCTATTTTTATATATGGACAATGCACAGTACTACTTCTATTTTTATATATGGACAGTGCACAGTACTACTTCTATTTTTATATATGGACAATGCACAGTACTACTTCTATTTTTATATATATATATATATGCACAGTACTACTTCTATTTTTATATATGGACAATGCACAGTACTACTTCTATTTTTATATATGGACAATGCACAGTACTACTTCTATTTTTATATATGGACAGTGCACAGTACTACTTCTATTTTTATATATGGACAATGCACAGTACTACTTCTATTTTTATATATGGACAATGCACAGTACTACTTCTATTTTTATATATGGACAGTGCACAGTACTACTTCTATTTTTATATATGGACAATGCACAGTACTACTTCTATTTTTATATATGGACAATGCACAGTACTACTTCTATTTTTATATATGGACAATGCACAGTACTACTTCTATTTTTATATATGGACAGTGCACAGTACTACTTCTATTTTTATATATGGACAATGCACAGTACTACTTCTTTATTTATATATATGGACAATGCACAGTACTACTTCTATTTTTATATATGGACAGTGCACAGTACTACTTCTATTTTTATATATGGACAATGCACAGTACTACTTCTATTTTTATATATGGACAATGCACAGTACTACTTCTATTTTTATATATGGACAATGCACAGTACTACTTCTATTTTTATATATGGACAGTGCACAGTACTACTTCTATTTTTATATATGGACAATGCACAGTACTACTTCTATTTTTATATATGGACAATGCACAGTACTACTTCTATTTTTATATATGGACAATGCACAGTACTACTTCTATTTTTATATATGGACAGTGCACAGTACTACTTCTATTTTTATATATGGACAATGCACAGTACTACTTCTATTTTTATATATGGACAATGCACAGTACTACTTCTATTTTTATATATGGACAATGCACAGTACTACTTCTATTTTTATATATGGACAATGCACAGTACTACTTCTATTTTTATATATGGACAATGCACAGTACTACTTCTATTTTTATATATGGACAATGCACAGTACTACTTCTATTTTTATATATGGACAATGCACAGTACTACTTCTATTTTTATATATGGACAGTGCACAGTACTACTTCTATTTTTATATATGGACAATGCACAGTACTACTTCTATTTTTATATATGGACAATGCACAGTACTACTTCTATTTTTATATATGGACAATGCACAGTACTACTTCTATTTTTATATATGGACAATGCACAGTACTACTTCTATTTTTATATATGGACAATGCACAGTACTACTTCTATTTTTATATATGGACAATGCACAGTACTACTTCTATTTTTATATATGGACAATGCACAGTACTACTTCTATTTTTATATATGGACAATGCACAGTACTACTTCTATTTTTATATATGGACAATGCACAGTACTACTTCTATTTTTATATATGGACAATGCACAGTACTACTTCTATTTTTATATATGGACAATGCACAGTACTACTTCTATTTTTATATATGGACAATGCACAGTACTACTTCTATTTTTATATATGGACAATGCACAGTACTACTTCTATTTTTATATATGGACAATGCACAGTACTACTTCTATTTTTATATATGGACAATGCACAGTACTACTTCTATTTTTATATATGGACAGTGCACAGTACTACTTCTATTTTTATATATGGACAATGCACAGTACTACTTCTATTTTTATATATGGACAATGCACAGTACTACTTCTATTTTTATATATGGACAGTGCACAGTACTACTTCTATTTTTATATATGGACAATGCACAGTACTACTTCTATTTTTATATATGGACAGTGCACAGTACTACTTCTATTTTTATATATGGACAATGCACAGTACTACTTCTATTTTTATATATGGACAATGCACAGTACTACTTCTATTTTTATATATGGACAATGCACAGTACTACTTCTATTTTTATATATGGACAATGCACAGTACTACTTCTATTTTTATATATGGACAATGCACAGTACTACTTCTATTTTTATATATGGACAATGCACAGTACTACTTCTATTTTTATATATGGACAATGCACAGTACTACTTCTATTTTTATATATGGACAATGCACAGTACTACTTCTATTTTTATATATGGACAATGCACAGTACTACTTCTATTTTTATATATGGACAATGCACAGTACTACTTCTATTTTTATATATGGACAATGCACAGTACTACTTCTATTTTTATATATGGACAATGCACAGTACTACTTCTATTTTTATATATGGACAATGCACAGTACTACTTCTATTTTTATATATGGACAATGCACAGTACTACTTCTATTTTTATATATGGACAATGCACAGTACTACTTCTATTTTTATATATGGACAATGCACAGTACTACTTCTATTTTTATATATGGACAATGCACAGTACTACTTCTATTTTTATATATATATATATATATTTATATAATATATATATCTATTTTTATATATGGAAATGCACAGTACTACTTCTATTTTTATATATGGACAATGCACAGTACTACTTCTATTTTTATATATGGACAGTGCACAGTACTACTTCTATTTTTATATATGGACAGTGCACAGTACTACTTCTATTTTTATATATGGACAATGCACAGTACTACTTCTATTTTTATATATGGACAATGCACAGTACTACTTCTATTTTTATATATGGACAATGCACAGTACTACTTCTATTTTTATATATGGACAATGCACAGTACTACTTCTATTTTTATATATGGACAATGCACAGTACTACTTCTATTTTTATATATGGACAATGCACAGTACTACTTCTATTTTTATATATGGACAATGCACAGTACTACTTCTATTTTTATATATGGACAATGCACAGTACTACTTCTATTTTTATATATGGACAATGCACAGTACTACTTCTATTTTTATATATGGACAGTGCACAGTACTACTTCTATTTTTATATATGGACAATGCACAGTACTACTTCTATTTTTATATATGGACAATGCACAGTACTACTTCTATTTTTATATATGGACAATGCACAGTACTACTTCTATTTTTATATATGGACAGTGCACAGTACTACTTCTATTTTTATATATGGACAATGCACAGTACTACTTCTATTTTTATATATGGACAATGCACAGTACTACTTCTATTTTTATATATGGACAATGCACAGTACTACTTCTATTTTTATATATGGACAATGCACAGTACTACTTCTATTTTTATATATGGACAATGCACAGTACTACTTCTATTTTTATATATGGACAATGCACAGTACTACTTCTATTTTTATATATGGACAGTGCACAGTACTACTTCTATTTTTATATATGGACAATGCACAGTACTACTTCTATTTTTATATATGGACAATGCACAGTACTACTTCTATTTTTATATATGGACCATGCACAGTACTACTTCTATTTTTATATATGGACAATGCACAGTACTACTTCTATTTTTATATATGGACAATGCACAGTACTACTTCTATTTTTATATATGGACAATGCACAGTACTACTTCTATTTTTATATATGGACAATGCACAGTACTACTTCTATTTTTATATATGGACAATGCACAGTACTACTTCTATTTTTATATATGGACAATGCACAGTACTACTTCTATTTTTATATATGGACAATGCACAGTACTACTTCTATTTTTATATATGGACAATGCACAGTACTACTTCTATTTTTATATATGGACAATGCACAGTACTACTTCTATTTTTATATATGGACAATGCACAGTACTACTTCTATTTTTATATATGGACAATGCACAGTACTACTTCTATTTTTATATATGGACAATGCACAGTACTACTTCTATTTTTATATATGGACAATGCACAGTACTACTTCTATTTTTATATATGGACAATGCACAGTACTACTTCTATTTTTATATATGGACAATGCACAGTACTACTTCTATTTTTATATATGGACAGTGCACAGTACTACTTCTATTTTTATATATGGACAATGCACAGTACTACTTCTATTTTTATATATGGACAATGCACAGTACTACTTCTATTTTTATATATGGACAATGCACAGTACTACTTCTATTTTTATATATGGACAATGCACAGTACTACTTCTATTTTTATATATGATCAATGCACAGTACTACTTCTATTTTTATATATGGACAATGCACAGTACTACTTCTATTTTTATATATGGACAATGCACAGTACTACTTCTATTTTTATATATGGACAATGCACAGTACTACTTCTATTTTTATATATGGACAATGCACAGTACTACTTCTATTTTTATATATGGACAATGCACAGTACTACTTCTATTTTTATATATGGACAATGCACAGTACTACTTCTATTTTTATATATGGACAATGCACAGTACTACTTCTATTTTTATATATGGACAATGCACAGTACTACTTCTATTTTTATATATGGACAATGCACAGTACTACTTCTATTTTTATATATGGACAATGCACAGTACTACTTCTATTTTTATATATAATGCGTACTTATTTTTATATATGGACAGTGCACAGTACTACTTCTATTTTTATATATGGACAATGCACAGTACTACTTCTATTTTTATATATGGACAATGCACAGTACTACTTCTATTTTTATATATGGACAATGCACAGTACTACTTCTATTTTTATATATGGACAATGCACAGTACTACTTCTATTTTTATATATGGACAATGCACAGTACTACTTCTATTTTTATATATGGACAGTGCACAGTACTACTTCTATTTTTATATATGGACAATGCACAGTACTACTTCTATTTTTATATATGGACAGTGCACAGTACTACTTCTATTTTTATATATGGACAATGCACAGTACTACTTCTATTTTTATATATGGACAATGCACAGTACTACTTCTATTTTTATATATGGACAATGCACAGTACTACTTCTATTTTTATATATGGACAATGCACAGTACTACTTCTATTTTTATATATGGACAATGCACAGTACTACTTCTATTTTTATATATGGACAATGCACAGTACTACTTCTATTTTTATATATGGACAGTGCACAGTACTACTTCTATTTTTATATATGGACAATGCACAGTACTACTTCTATTTTTATATATGGACAGTGCACAGTACTACTTCTATTTTTATATATGGACAATGCACAGTACTACTTCTATTTTTATATATGGACAATGCACAGTACTACTTCTATTTTTATATATGGACAATGCACAGTACTACTTCTATTTTTATATATGGACAATGCACAGTACTACTTCTATTTTTATATATGGACAATGCACAGTACTACTTCTATTTTTATATATGGACAATGCACAGTACTACTTCTATTTTTATATATGGACAATGCACAGTACTACTTCTATTTTTATATATGGACAATGCACAGTACTACTTCTATTTTTATATATGGACAATGCACAGTACTACTTCTATTTTTATATATGGACAATGCACAGTACTACTTCTATTTTTATATATGGACAATGCACAGTACTACTTCTATTTTTATATATGGACAATGCACAGTACTACTTCTATTTTTATATATGGACATATGCACAGTACTACTTCTATTTTTATATATGGACAATGCACAGTACTACTTCTATTTTTATATATGGACAATGCACAGTACTACTTCTATTTTTATATATGGACAATGCACAGTACTACTTCTATTTTTATATATGGACAATGCACAGTACTACTTCTATTTTTATATATGGACAATGCACAGTACTACTTCTATTTTTATATATGGACAATGCACAGTACTACTTCTATTTTTATATATGGACAGTGCACAGTACTACTTCTATTTTTATATATGGACAATGCACAGTACTACTTCTATTTTTATATATGGACAATGCACAGTACTACTTCTATTTTTATATATGGACAATGCACAGTACTACTTCTATTTTTATATATGGACAATGCACAGTACTACTTCTATTTTTATATATGGACAATGCACAGTACTACTTCTATTTTTATATATGGACAATGCACAGTACTACTTCTATTTTTATATATGGACAATGCACAGTACTACTTCTATTTTTATATATGGACAATGCACAGTACTACTTCTATTTTTATATATGGACAATGCACAGTACTACTTCTATTTTTATATATGGACAATGCACAGTACTACTTCTATTTTTATATATGGACAATGCACAGTACTACTTCTATTTTTATATATGGACAATGCACAGTACTACTTCTATTTTTATATATGGACAATGCACAGTACTACTTCTATTTTTATATATGGACAATGCACAGTACTACTTCTATTTTTATATATGGACAATGCACAGTACTACTTCTATTTTTATATATATTTTATATATGGTACAGTACTACTTCTATTTTTATATATGGACAATGCACAGTACTACTTCTATTTTTATATATGGACAATGCACAGTACTACTTCTATTTTTATATATGGACAATGCACAGTACTACTTCTATTTTTATATATGGCAAATGCACAGTACTACTTCTATTTTTATATATGGACAATGCACAGTACTACTTCTATTTTTATATATGGCATATACTACTCTATTTTTATATATGGACAATGCACAGTACTACTTCTATTTTTATATATGGACAATGCACAGTACTACTTCTATTTTTATATATGGACAATGCACAGTACTACTTCTATTTTTATATATGGACAATGCACAGTACTACTTCTATTTTTATATATGGACAATGCACAGTACTACTTCTATTTTTATATATGGACAATGCACAGTACTACTTCTATTTTTATATACCTACTACTTCTATTTTTATATATGGACAGTGCACAGTACTACTTCTATTTTTATATATGGACAATGCACAGTACTACTTCTATTTTTATATATGGACAATGCACAGTACTACTTCTATTTTTATATATGGACAATGCACAGTACTACTTCTATTTTTATATATGGACAATGCACAGTACTACTTCTATTTTTATATATGGACAATGCACAGTACTACTTCTATTTTTATATATGGACAATGCACAGTACTACTTCTATTTTTATATATGGACAATGCACAGTACTACTTCTATTTTTATATATACTACTTCTATTTTTATATATGGACAATGCACAGTACTACTTCTATTTTTATATATGGACAATGCACAGTACTACTTCTATTTTTATATATGGACAGTGCACAGTACTACTTCTATTTTTATATATGGACAATGCACAGTACTACTTCTATTTTTATATATGGACAGTGCACAGTACTACTTCTATTTTTATATATGGACAATGCACAGTACTACTTCTATTTTTATATATGGACAATGCACAGTACTACTTCTATTTTTATATATGGACAATGCACAGTACTACTTCTATTTTTATATATGGACAATGCACAGTACTACTTCTATTTTTATATATGGACAATGCACAGTACTACTTCTATTTTTATATATGGACAATGCACAGTACTACTTCTATTTTTATATATGGACAATGCACAGTACTACTTCTATTTTTATATATGGACAATGCACAGTACTACTTCTATTTTTATATATGGACAATGCACAGTACTACTTCTATTTTTATATATGGACAATGCACAGTACTACTTCTATTTTTATATATATATATATATATATGTACAATGCACAGTACTACTTCTATTTTTATATATGGACAATGCACAGTACTACTTCTATTTTTATATATGGACAGTGCACAGTACTACTTCTATTTTTATATATGGACAGTGCACAGTACTACTTCTATTTTTATATATGGACAATGCACAGTACTACTTCTATTTTTATATATGGACAGTGCACAGTACTACTTCTATTTTTATATATGGACAATGCACAGTACTACTTCT
Organism: Leptodactylus fallax; assembly: GCA_947044405.1. NCBI lineage: Eukaryota > Metazoa > Chordata > Amphibia > Anura > Leptodactylidae > Leptodactylus > Leptodactylus fallax. Next base: position 138,633 of record CAMRHE010001249.1, read on the forward strand.
ATTTTTATATATGGACAATGCACAGTACTACTTCTATTTTTATATATGGACAGTGCACAGTACTACTTCTATTTTTATATATGGACAATGCACAGTACTACTTCTATTTTTATATATGGACAATGCACAGTACTACTTCTATTTTTATATATGGACAGTGCACAGTACTACTTCTATTTTTATATATGGACAATGCACAGTACTACTTCTATTTTTATATATGGACAATGCACAGTACTACTTCTATTTTTTATATATGGACAATGCACAGTACTACTTCTATTTTTATATATGGACAATGCACAGTACTACTTCTATTTTTATATATGGACAATGCACAGTACTACTTCTATTTTTATATATGGACAATGCACAGTACTACTTCTATTTTTATATATGGACAGTGCACAGTACTACTTCTATTTTTATATATGGACAATGCACAGTACTACTTCTATTTTTATATATGGACAGTGCACAGTACTACTTCTATTTTTATATATGGACAATGCACAGTACTACTTCTATTTTTATATATGGACAATGCACAGTACTACTTCTATTTTTATATATGGACAATGCACAGTACTACTTCTATTTTTATATATGGACAATGCACAGTACTACTTCTATTTTTATATATGGACAATGCACAGTACTACTTCTATTTTTATATATGGACAATGCACAGTACTACTTCTATTTTTATATATGGACAATGCACAGTACTACTTCTATTTTTATATATGGACAATGCACAGTACTACTTCTATTTTTATATATGGACAGTGCACAGTACTACTTCTATTTTTATATATGGACAGTGCACAGTACTACTTCTATTTTTATATATGGACAATGCACAGTACTACTTCTATTTTTATATATGGACAGTGCACAGTACTACTTCTATTTTTATATATGGACAATGCACAGTACTACTTCTATTTTTATATATGGACAATGCACAGTACTACTTCTATTTTTATATATGGACAATGCACAGTACTACTTCTATTTTTATATATGGACAATGCACAGTACTACTTCTATTTTTATATATGGACAATGCACAGTACTACTTCTATTTTTATATATGGACAATGCACAGTACTACTTCTATTTTTATATATGGACAATGCACAGTACTACTTCTATTTTTATATATGGACAATGCACAGTACTACTTCTATTTTTATATATGGACAATGCACAGTACTACTTCTATTTTTATATATGGACAATGCACAGTACTACTTCTATTTTTATATATATGGACAATGCACAGTACTACTTCTATTTTTATATATGGACAATGCACAGTACTACTTCTATTTTTATATATGGACAATGCACAGTACTACTTCTATTTTTATATATGGACAATGCACAGTACTACTTCTATTTTTATATATGGACAATGCACAGTACTACTTCTATTTTTATATATGGACAATGCACAGTACTACTTCTATTTTTATATATGGACAATGCACAGTACTACTTCTATTTTTATATATGGACAATGCACAGTACTACTTCTATTTTTATATATGGACAATGCACAGTACTACTTCTATTTTTATATATGGACAATGCACAGTACTACTTCTATTTTTATATATGGACAGTGCACAGTACTACTTCTATTTTTATATATGGACAATGCACAGTACTACTTCTATTTTTATATATGGACAATGCACAGTACTACTTCTATTTTTATATATGGACAATGCACAGTACTACTTCTATTTTTATATATGGACAATGCACAGTACTACTTCTATTTTTATATATGGACAATGCACAGTACTACTTCTATTTTTATATATGGACAATGCACAGTACTACTTCTATTTTTATATATGGACAATGCACAGTACTACTTCTATTTTTATATATGGCAATGCACAGTACTACTTCTATTTTTATATATGGACAATGCACAGTACTACTTCTATTTTTATATATGGACAGTGCACAGTACTACTTCTATTTTTATATATGGACAATGCACAGTACTACTTCTATTTTTATATATGGACAATGCACAGTACTACTTCTATTTTTATATATGGACAATGCACAGTACTACTTCTATTTTTATATATGGACAATGCACAGTACTACTTCTATTTTTATATATGGACAATGCACAGTACTACTTCTATTTTTATATATGGACAATGCACAGTACTACTTCTATTTTTATATATGGACAATGCACAGTACTACTTCTATTTTTATATATGGACAATGCACAGTACTACTTCTATTTTTATATATGGACAATGCACAGTACTACTTCTATTTTTATATATGGACAATGCACAGTACTACTTCTATTTTTATATATGGACAATGCACAGTACTACTTCTATTTTTATATATGGACAATGCACAGTACTACTTCTATTTTTATATATGGACAATGCGCACAGTACTACTTCTATTTTTATATATGGACAATGCACAGTACTACTTCTATTTTTATATATGGACAATGCACAGTACTACTTCTATTTTTATATATGGACAATGCACAGTACTACTTCTATTTTTATATATGGACAGTGCACAGTACTACTTCTATTTTTATATATGGACAATGCACAGTACTACTTCTATTTTTATATATGGACAATGCACAGTACTACTTCTATTTTTATATATGGACAATGCACAGTACTACTTCTATTTTTATATATGGACAATGCACAGTACTACTTCTATTTTTATATATATAATACACATACTACTTCTATTTTTATATATGGACAATGCACAGTACTACTTCTATTTTTATATATGGACAATGCACAGTACTACTTCTATTTTTATATATGGACAATGCACAGTACTACTTCTATTTTTATATATGGACAATGCACAGTACTACTTCTATTTTTATATATGGACAATGCACAGTACTACTTCTATTTTTATATATGGACAATGCACAGTACTACTTCTATTTTTATATATGGACAATGCACAGTACTACTTCTATTTTTATATATGGACAATGCACAGTACTACTTCTATTTTTATATATGGACAATGCACAGTACTACTTCTATTTTTATATATGGACAATGCACAGTACTACTTCTATTTTTATATATGGACAATGCACAGTACTACTTCTATTTTTATATATGGACAATGCACAGTACTACTTCTATTTTTATATATGGACAATGCACAGTACTACTTCTATTTTTATATATGGACAATGCACAGTACTACTTCTATTTTTATATATGGACAATGCACAGTACTACTTCTATTTTTATATATGGACAATGCACAGTACTACTTCTATTTTTATATATGGACAATGCACAGTACTACTTCTATTTTTATATATGGACAATGCACAGTACTACTTCTATTTTTATATATGGACAATGCACAGTACTACTTCTATTTTTATATATGGACAATGCACAGTACTACTTCTATTTTTATATATGGACAATGCACAGTACTACTTCTATTTTTATATATGGACAATGCACAGTACTACTTCTATTTTTATATATGGACAGTGCACAGTACTACTTCTATTTTTATATATGGACAATGCACAGTACTACTTCTATTTTTATATATGGACAATGCACAGTACTACTTCTATTTTTATATATGGACAATGCACAGTACTACTTCTATTTTTATATATGGACAGTGCACAGTACTACTTCTATTTTTATATATGGACAATGCACAGTACTACTTCTATTTTTATATATGGACAATGCACAGTACTACTTCTATTTTTATATATGGACAATGCACAGTACTACTTCTATTTTTATATATGGACAATGCACAGTACTACTTCTATTTTTATATATGGACAATGCACAGTACTACTTCTATTTTTATATATGGACAATGCACAGTACTACTTCTATTTTTATATATGGACAATGCACAGTACTACTTCTATTTTTATATATGGACAATGCACAGTACTACTTCTATTTTTATATATGGACAGTGCACAGTACTACTTCTATTTTTATATATGGACAGTGCACAGTACTACTTCTATTTTTATATATGGACAGTGCACAGTACTACTTCTATTTTTATATATGGACAATGCACAGTACTACTTCTATTTTTATATATGGACAATGCACAGTACTACTTCTATTTTTATATATGGACAATGCACAGTACTACTTCTATTTTTATATATGGACAATGCACAGTACTACTTCTATTTTTATATATGGACAATGCACAGTACTACTTCTATTTTTATATATGGACAATGCACAGTACTACTTCTATTTTTATATATGGACAATGCACAGTACTACTTCTATTTTTATATATGGACAATGCACAGTACTACTTCTATTTTTATATATGGACAGTGCACAGTACTACTTCTATTTTTATATATGGACAATGCACAGTACTACTTCTATTTTTATATATGGACAATGCACAGTACTACTTCTATTTTTATATATGGACAATGCACAGTACTACTTCTATTTTTATATATGGACAATGCACAGTACTACTTCTATTTTTATATATGGACAGTGCACAGTACTACTTCTATTTTTATATATGGACAATGCACAGTACTACTTCTATTTTTATATATGGACAATGCACAGTACTACTTCTATTTTTATATATGGACAATGCACAGTACTACTTCTATTTTTATATATGGACAATGCACAGTACTACTTCTATTTTTATATATGGACAATGCACAGTACTACTTCTATTTTTATATATGGACAGTGCACAGTACTACTTCTATTTTTATATATGGACAATGCACAGTACTACTTCTATTTTTATATATGGACAATGCACAGTACTACTTCTATTTTTATATATGGACAATGCACAGTACTACTTCTATTTTTATATATGGACAGTGCACAGTACTACTTCTATTTTTATATATGGACAATGCACAGTACTACTTCTATTTTTATATATGGACAATGCACAGTACTACTTCTATTTTTATATATGGACAATGCACAGTACTACTTCTATTTTTATATATGGACCATGCACAGTACTACTTCTATTTTTATATATGGACAATGCACAGTACTACTTCTATTTTTATATATGGACAATGCACAGTACTACTTCTATTTTTATATATGGACAATGCACAGTACTACTTCTATTTTTATATATGGACAGTGCACAGTACTACTTCTATTTTTATATATGGACAATGCACAGTACTACTTCTATTTTTATATATGGACAGTGCACAGTACTACTTCTATTTTTATATATGGACAATGCACAGTACTACTTCTATTTTTATATATGGACAATGCACAGTACTACTTCTATTTTTATATATGGACAATGCACAGTACTACTTCTATTTTTATATATGGACAATGCACAGTACTACTTCTATTTTTATATATGGACAGTGCACAGTACTACTTCTATTTTTATATATGGACAATGCACAGTACTACTTCTATTTTTATATATGGACAGTGCACAGTACTACTTCTATTTTTATATATGGACAATGCACAGTACTACTTCTATTTTTATATATGGACAATGCACAGTACTACTTCTATTTTTATATATGGACAATGCACAGTACTACTTCTATTTTTATATATGGACAATGCACAGTACTACTTCTATTTTTATATATGGACAGTGCACAGTACTACTTCTATTTTTATATATGGACAATGCACAGTACTACTTCTATTTTTATATATGGACAATGCACAGTACTACTTCTATTTTTATATATGGACAATGCACAGTACTACTTCTATTTTTATATATGGACAATGCACAGTACTACTTCTATTTTTATATATGGACAATGCACAGTACTACTTCTATTTTTATATATGGACAATGCACAGTACTACTTCTATTTTTATATATGGACAATGCACAGTACTACTTCTATTTTTATATATGGACAGTGCACAGTACTACTTCTATTTTTATATATGGACAATGCACAGTACTACTTCTATTTTTATATATGGACAATGCACAGTACTACTTCTATTTTTATATATGGACAATGCACAGTACTACTTCTATTTTTATATATGGACAATGCACAGTACTACTTCTATTTTTATATATGGACACTGCACAGTACTACTTCTATTTTTATATATGGACAATGCACAGTACTACTTCTATTTTTATATATGGACAATGCACAGTACTACTTCTATTTTTATATATGGACAATGCACAGTACTACTTCTATTTTTATATATGGACAGTGCACAGTACTACTTCTATTTTTATATATGGACAATGCACAGTACTACTTCTATTTTTATATATGGACAATGCACAGTACTACTTCTATTTTTATATATGGACAATGCACAGTACTACTTCTATTTTTATATATGGACAATGCACAGTACTACTTCTATTTTTATATATGGACAATGCACAGTACTACTTCTATTTTTATATATGGACAGTGCACAGTACTACTTCTATTTTTATATATGGACAGTGCACAGTACTACTTCTATTTTTATATATGGACAGTGCACAGTACTACTTCTATTTTTATATATGGACAATGCACAGTACTACTTCTATTTTTATATATGGACAATATGCACAGTACTACTTCTATTTTTATATATGGACAATGCACAGTACTACTTCTATTTTTATATATGGACAATGCACAGTACTACTTCTATTTTTATATATGGACAATGCACAGTACTACTTCTATTTTTATATATGGACAATGCACAGTACTACTTCTATTTTTATATATGGACAATGCACAGTACTACTTCTATTTTTATATATGGACAATGCACAGTACTACTTCTATTTTTATATATGGACAATGCACAGTACTACTTCTATTTTTATATATGGACAATGCACAGTACTACTTCTATTTTTATATATGGACAATGCACAGTACTACTTCTATTTTTATATATGGACAATGCACAGTACTACTTCTATTTTTATATATGGACAGTGCACAGTACTACTTCTATTTTTATATATGTACTATTTTATATATGGACAGTGCACAGTACTACTTCTATTTTTATATATGGACAATGCACAGTACTACTTCTATTTTTATATATGGACAATGCACAGTACTACTTCTATTTTTATATATGGACCATGCACAGTACTACTTCTATTTTTATATATGGACAATGCACAGTACTACTTCTATTTTTATATATGGACAGTGCACAGTACTACTTCTATTTTTATATATGGACAATGCACAGTACTACTTCTATTTTTATATATGGACAATGCACAGTACTACTTCTATTTTTATATATGGACAATGCACAGTAACTACTTCTATTTTTATATATGGACAATGCACAGTACTACTTCTATTTTTATATATATGGACAATGCACAGTACTACTTCTATTTTTATATATGGACAATGCACAGTACTACTTCTATTTTTATATATGGACAATGCACAGTACTACTTCTATTTTTATATATGGACAATGCACAGTACTACTTCTATTTTTATATATGGACAATGCACAGTACTACTTCTATTTTTATATATGGACAATGCACAGTACTACTTCTATTTTTATATATGGACAATGCACAGTACTACTTCTATTTTTATATATGGACAATGCACAGTACTACTTCTATTTTTATATATGGACAATGCACAGTACTACTTCTATTTTTATATATGGACAATGCACAGTACTACTTCTATTTTTATATATGGACAATGCACAGTACTACTTCTATTTTTATATATGGACAATGCACAGTACTACTTCTATTTTTATATATGGACAATGCACAGTACTACTTCTATTTTTATATATGGACAATGCACAGTACTACTTCTATTTTTATATATGGACAATGCACAGTACTACTTCTATTTTTATTATATGTACAATGCACAGTACTACTTCTATTTTTATATGCACAGTACTACTTCTATTTTTATATATGGACAATGCACAGTACTACTTCTATTTTTATATATGGACAATGCACAGTACTACTTCTATTTTTATATATGGACAATGCACAGTACTACTTCTATTTTTATATATGGACAATGCACAGTACTACTTCTATTTTTATATATGGACAATGCACAGTACTACTTCTATTTTTATATATGGACAATGCACAGTACTACTTCTATTTTTATATATGGACAATGCACAGTACTACTTCTATTTTTATATATGGACAATGCACAGTACTACTTCTATTTTTATATATGGACAATGCACAGTACTACTTCTATTTTTATATATGGACAATGCACAGTACTACTTCTATTTTTATATATGGACAATGCACAGTACTACTTCTATTTTTATATATGGACAATGCACAGTACTACTTCTATTTTTATATATGGACAATGCACAGTACTACTTCTATTTTTATATATGGACAATGCACAGTACTACTTCTATTTTTATATATGGACAATGCACAGTACTACTTCTATTTTTATATATGGACAATGCACAGTACTACTTCTATTTTTATATATGGACAATGCACAGTACTACTTCTATTTTTATATATGGACAATGCACAGTACTACTTCTATTTTTATATATGGACAATGCACAGTACTACTTCTATTTTTATATATGGACAATGCACAGTACTACTTCTATTTTTATATATGGACAATGCACAGTACTACTTCTATTTTTATATATGGACAATGCACAGTACTACTTCTATTTTTATATATGGACAATGCACAGTACTACTTCTATTTTTATATATGGACAATGCACAGTACTACTTCTATTTTTATATATGGACAATGCACAGTACTACTTCTATTTTTATATATGGACAATGCACAGTACTACTTCTATTTTTATATATGGACAATGCACAGTACTACTTCTATTTTTATATATGGACAATGCACAGTACTACTTCTATTTTTATATATGGACAATGCACAGTACTACTTCTATTTTTATATATGGACTACTGCTACAGTACTACTTCTATTTTTATATATGGACAATGCACAGTACTACTTCTATTTTTATATATGGACTATGCACAGTACTACTTCTATTTTTATATATGGCATCACAGTACTACTTCTATTTTTATATATATATATGGACAGTACTGCCATTATACTACTTCTATTTTTATATATGGACAATGCACAGTACTACTTCTATTTTTATATATGGACAATGCACAGTACTACTTCTATTTTTATATATGGACAATGCACAGTACTACTTCTATTTTTATATATGGACAATGCACAGTACTACTTCTATTTTTATATATGGACTATGCACAGTACTACTTCTATTTTTATATATGGACAATGCACAGTACTACTTCTATTTTTATATATGGACATCACATACTAGTGCACAGTACTACTTCTATTTTTATATATGGACAATGCACAGTACTACTTCTATTTTTATATATGGACAATGCACAGTACTACTTCTATTTTTATATATGGACAATGCACAGTACTACTTCTATTTTTATATATGGACAATGCACAGTACTACTTCTATTTTTATATATGGACAATGCACAGTACTACTTCTATTTTTATATATGGACAATGCACAGTACTACTTCTATTTTTATATATGGACAGTGCACAGTACTACTTCTATTTTTATATATGGACAGTGCACAGTACTACTTCTATTTTTATATATGGACAATGCACAGTACTACTTCTATTTTTATATATGGACAATGCACAGTACTACTTCTATTTTTATATATGGACAATGCACAGTACTACTTCTATTTTTATATATGGACAGTGCACAGTACTACTTCTATTTTTATATATGGACAATGCACAGTACTACTTCTATTTTTATATATGGACAGTGCACAGTACTACTTCTATTTTTATATATGGACAGTGCACAGTACTACTTCTATTTTTATATATGGACAGTGCACAGTACTACTTCTATTTTTATATATGGACAGTGCACAGTACTACTTCTATTTTTATATATGGACAGTGCACAGTACTACTTCTATTTTTATATATGGACAATGCACAGTACTACTTCTATTTTTATATATGGACAATGCACAGTACTACTTCTATTTTTATATATGGACAATGCACAGTACTACTTCTATTTTTATATATGGACAATGCACAGTACTACTTCTATTTTTATATATGGACAATGCACAGTACTACTTCTATTTTTATATATGGACAATGCACAGTACTACTTCTATTTTTATATATGGACAGTGCACAGTACTACTTCTATTTTTATATATGGACAATGCACAGTACTACTTCTATTTTATTTATATATGGACAATGCACAGTACTACTTCTATTTTTATATATGGACAGTGCACAGTACTACTTCTATTTTTATATATGGACAGTGCACAGTACTACTTCTATTTTTATATATGGACAATGCACAGTACTACTTCTATTTTTATATATGGACAGTGCACAGTACTACTTCTATTTTTATATATGGACAATGCACAGTACTACTTCTATTTTTATATATGGACAGTGCACAGTACTACTTCTATTTTTATATATGGACAATGCACAGTACTACTTCTATTTTTATATATGGACAATGCACAGTACTACTTCTATTTTTATATATGGACAGTGCACAGTACTACTTCTATTTTTATATATGGACAATGCACAGTACTACTTCTATTTTTATATATGGACAGTGCACAGTACTACTTCTATTTTTATATATGGACAATGCACAGTACTACTTCTATTTTTATATATGGACAATGCACAGTACTACTTCTATTTTTATATATGGACAATGCACAGTACTACTTCTATTTTTATATATGGACAGTGCACAGTACTACTTCTATTTTTATATATGGACAATGCACAGTACTACTTCTATTTTTATATATGGACAATGCACAGTACTACTTCTATTTTTATATATGGACAGTGCACAGTACTACTTCTATTTTTATATATGGACAATGCACAGTACTACTTCTATTTTTATATATGGACAATGCACAGTACTACTTCTATTTTTATATATGGACAATGCACAGTACTACTTCTATTTTTATATATGGACAATGCACAGTACTACTTCTATTTTTATATATGGACAATGCACAGTACTACTTCTATTTTTATATATGGACAATGCACAGTACTACTTCTATTTTTATATATGGACAATGCACAGTACTACTTCTATTTTTATATATGGACAGTGCACAGTACTACTTCTATTTTTATATATGGACAGTGCACAGTACTACTTCTATTTTTATATATGGACAATGCACAGTACTACTTCTATTTTTATATATGGACAATGCACAGTACTACTTCTATTTTTATATATGGACAATGCACAGTACTACTTCTATTTTTATATATGGACAATGCACAGTACTACTTCTATTTTATATATATGGACAGTGCACAGTACTACTTCTATTTTTATATATGGACAATGCACAGTACTACTTCTATTTTTATATATGGACAGTGCACAGTACTACTTCTATTTTTATATATGGACAATGCACAGTACTACTTCTATTTTTATATATGGACAATGCACAGTACTACTTCTATTTTTATATATGGACAGTGCACAGTACTACTTCTATTTTTATATATGGACACTGCACAGTACTACTTCTATTTTTATATATGGACAGTGCACAGTACTACTTCTATTTTTATATATGGACAATGCACAGTACTACTTCTATTTTTATATATGGACAATGCACAGTACTACTTCTATTTTTATATATGGACAGTGCACAGTACTACTTCTATTTTTATATATGGACAATGCACAGTACTACTTCTATTTTTATATATGGACAATGCACAGTACTACTTCTATTTTTATATATGGACAATGCACAGTACTACTTCTATTTTTATATATGGACAATGCACAGTACTACTTCTATTTTTATATATTTTATATATGGACAGTGCACAGTACTACTTCTATTTTTATATATGGACAATGCACAGTACTACTTCTATTTTTATATATGGACAATGCACAGTACTACTTCTATTTTTATATATGGACAATGCACAGTACTACTTCTATTTTTATATATGGACAATGCACAGTACTACTTCTATTTTTATATATGGACAATGCACAGTACTACTTCTATTTTTATATATGGACAATGCACAGTACTACTTCTATTTTTATATATGGACAATGCACAGTACTACTTCTATTTTTATATATGGACAATGCACAGTACTACTTCTATTTTTATATATGGACAATGCACAGTACTACTTCTATTTTTATATATGGACAATGCACAGTACTACTTCTATTTTTATATATGGACAATGCACAGTACTACTTCTATTTTTATATATGGACAATGCACAGTACTACTTCTATTTTTATATATGGACAATGCACAGTACTACTTCTATTTTTATATATGGACAATGCACAGTACTACTTCTATTTTTATATATGGACAATGCACAGTACTACTTCTATTTTTATATATGGACAATGCACAGTACTACTTCTATTTTTATATATGGCAATGCACAGTACTACTTCTATTTTTATATATGGACAATGCACAGTACTACTTCTATTTTTATATATGGACAATGCACAGTACTACTTCTATTTTTATATATGGCAGTGCACAGTACTACTTCTATTTTTATATATGGACAATGCACAGTACTACTTCTATTTTTATATATGGACAATGCACAGTACTACTTCTATTTTTATATATGGACAATGCACAGTACTACTTCTATTTTTATATATGGACAATGCACAGTACTACTTCTATTTTTATATATGGACAATGCACAGTACTACTTCTATTTTTATATATGTACAATGCACAGTACTACTTCTATTTTTATATATGGACAATGCACAGTACTACTTCTATTTTTATATATGGACAATGCACAGTACTACTTCTATTTTTATATATGGACAATGCACAGTACTACTTCTATTTTTATATATGGACAATGCACAGTACTACTTCTATTTTTATATATGGACAGTGCACAGTACTACTTCTATTTTTATATATGGACAGTGCACAGTACTACTTCTATTTTTATATATGGACAATGCACAGTACTACTTCTATTTTTATATATGGACAATGCACAGTACTACTTCTATTTTTATATATATGGACAGTGCACAGTACTACTTCTATTTTTATATATGGACAATGCACAGTACTACTTCTATTTTTATATATGGACAATGCACAGTACTACTTCTATTTTTATATATGGACAATGCACAGTACTACTTCTATTTTTATATATGGACAATGCACAGTACTACTTCTATTTTTATATATGGACAATGCACAGTACTACTTCTATTTTTATATATGGACAATGCACAGTACTACTTCTATTTTTATATATGGACAATGCACAGTACTACTTCTATTTTTATATATGGACAATGCACAGTACTACTTCTATTTTTATATATGGACAGTGCACAGTACTACTTCTATTTTTATATATGGACAATGCACAGTACTACTTCTATTTTTATATATGGACAATGCACAGTACTACTTCTATTTTTATATATGGACAGTGCACAGTACTACTTCTATTTTTATATATGGACAATGCACAGTACTACTTCTATTTTTATATATGGACAATGCACAGTACTACTTCTATTTTTATATATGGACAGTGCACAGTACTACTTCTATTTTTATATATGGACAGTGCACAGTACTACTTCTATTTTTATATATGGACAATGCACAGTACTACTTCTATTTTTATATATGGACAATGCACAGTACTACTTCTATTTTTATATATGGACAATGCACAGTACTACTTCTATTTTTATATATGGACAATGCACAGTACTACTTCTATTTATATTTATTTTTATATATGGACAATGCACAGTACTACTTCTATTTTTATATATGGACAATGCACAGTACTACTTCTATTTTTATATATGGACAATGCACAGTACTACTTCTATTTTTATATATGGACAATGCACAGTACTACTCTATTTTATATATGATAGTACTACTTCTATATATATATAGATGCACAGTACTACTTCTATTTTTATATATGGACAATGCACAGTACTACTTCTATTTTTATATATGGACAATGCACAGTACTACTTCTATTTTTATATATGGACAATGCACAGTACTACTTCTATTTTTATATATGGACAATGCACAGTACTACTTCTATTTTTATATATGGACAGTGCACAGTACTACTTCTATTTTTATATATGGCAATGCAGTACTACTTCTATTTTTATATATGGACAATGCACAGTACTACTTCTATTTTTATATATGGACAATGCACAGTACTACTTCTATTTTTATATATGGACAATGCACAGTACTACTTCTATTTTTATATATGGACAATGCACAGTACTACTTCTATTTTTATATATGGACAATGCACAGTACTACTTCTATTTTTATATATGGACAGTGCACAGTACTACTTCTATTTTTATATATGGACAATGCACAGTACTACTTCTATATACTACTTCTATTTTTATATATGGACAATGCACAGTACTACTTCTATTTTTATATATGGCATGCACAGTACTACTTCTATTTTTATATATGCACAGTACTACTTCTATTTTTATATATGGACAATGCACAGTACTACTTCTATTTTTATATATGGACAATGCACAGTACTACTTCTATTTTTATATATGGACAATGCACAGTACTACTTCTATTTTTATATATGGACAATGCACAGTACTACTTCTATTTTTATATATGGACAATGCACAGTACTACTTCTATTTTTATATATGGACAATGCACAGTACTACTTCTATTTTTATATATGGACAATGCACAGTACTACTTCTATTTTTATATATGGACAATGCACAGTACTACTTCTATTTTTATATATGGACAATGCACAGTACTACTTCTATTTTTATATATGGACAATGCACAGTACTACTTCTATTTTTATATATGGACAATGCACAGTACTACTTCTATTTTTATATATGGACAATGCACAGTACTACTTCTATTTTTATATATGGACAATGCACAGTACTACTTCTATTTTTATATATGGACAATGCACAGTACTACTTCTATTTTTATATATGGACAGTGCACAGTACTACTTCTATTTTTATATATGGACAATGCACAGTACTACTTCTATTTTTATATATGGACAATGCACAGTACTACTTCTATTTTTATATATGTACAATGCACAGTACTACTTCTATTTTTATATATGGACAATGCACAGTACTACTTCTATTTTTATATATGGACAATGCACAGTACTACTTCTATTTTTATATATGGACAATGCACAGTACTACTTCTATTTTTATATATGGACAATGCACAGTACTACTTCTATTTTTATATATGGACCATGCACAGTACTACTTCTATTTTTATATATGGACAGTGCACAGTACTACTTCTATTTTTATATATGGACAATGCACAGTACTACTTCTATTTTTATATATGGACAATGCACAGTACTACTTCTATTTTTATATATGGACAATGCACAGTACTACTTCTATTTTTATATATGGACAGTGCACAGTACTACTTCTATTTTTATATATGGACAGTGCACAGTACTACTTCTATTTTTATATATGGACAATGCACAGTACTACTTCTATTTTTATATATGGACAATG